>JAODAL010002653.1:0-190961 GCA_025379985.1 Phyllomedusa bahiana
AGCTTTTTGCCCCTTTCATTTAACATTGGATCCCTCAACACTGCCCCCGAGCCATCCAGAAATACCATAATATTGGTTTGCCCCCTTATTCTTACCAGGTTCGCCAAGAGTCTTCCTGACTTGTTGCCAGTCAAAAGAGAGAGGATTTTAATTTATCACACTGTAAAAAAACTCTAGATTCTTCTTTTGAAATTCAAACGCCCTTTAGCACTACCCATCTCTTCTTGTTGCCCTCTGAGGGCTGTAGCAGGAACTCAGTATAAGACTTTCGCAAGCCAGTAGTGTATCTCGCTAACTTGACCTTCAGGTCCCTTTTCTTGGCCGCCATATAGGACATAATCTTACCCCTAGAACTGCTTTCCCTGTGTCCCAGAAAAGCCCGGGGGTTGCCCTGTGGTTGTCGTTGTCACAAGCGAATTCCTCCCACCATCGTCTTAATAGCTCACAAAAATGACCGTCGCTCAGAAGAGCGCCCGGGAAACGCCACATGATGTCGGTGCCCTTCGGGTGAATGTCCCTTAACGTCAGCAGCACTGGTGAATGGCCCGAGACCACCAAGTCCCTATTTCAATTGAATCCATTTGAGACAAGAGGGGCTGATTAGCCAGAAAAAAGTCCAACCGGGACCACGACAAATGGGCATGTGAAAAATGCGTGTACTGTCGTTCCTGAGGGTTTGACAGTCTCCAGACATCCCCAGCGCTGCAGACTAATAACTCATTTAAAAGGCTCGGACCTGCTCTCCTTGCTCCCTTCTGGTGTCCTGAGCGCTTTCTGTCCTCCCTCTCATCCATCACACAGTTGAAATCTCCCTCCATGAGGATGTTACTGCCTATCTCCTTTGCTATTTTTCCTTCCAGCTGATGATAGAAATCCCTGTCCCGTGTGTTAGGCGCGTATACATTAAAGATGTTAAGGATCCCTACCATGGTCTCCACCTTCACCTTAATAAACCTTCCCTCTACATCTGTCTCCTGGGAAATAAATTTGTACGGAATGTCTGTACAGTCAGTCCTGAGGATCTAGAATAGCCACAGGGCTGTCTGTATAGTAAGCCTGCTGTCAGGGCTCACTGTGTGTTGACCTGACTGCAGCCTGTGTCTGACACAGATTGTAATATATTAGCATACCAAAGAATGCAAATGCATTAGTAAGTGTAGAAATAAAGTGAAAAATAGTTATCCATTAATGGGATAAAAAAAGGTAAAAAACATGAAGAAGGATGGAAAAAAAATAATAAATATTTCATTAAAATCATTATTGTGTACATAAAAAACACAAAACTACACATATTAAATATCCACACACCCGATATAATCTGTAGAAATAATCTAACTGGTTGTTTAGCGTGAAATGTGAATGGTGTACAAAATATATTAAAAAAAACGAATGCAGAAAAATGCTTTTTTTGTATTCATGCTGCAAAAAAAGCGATGAAAAAATTATGCAGTAATTTATATGTAAACTTAAACTTTATATGTAAAATTTATATGTAAACTTAAACTTCTCCCGCATAAAACAAGTCCTCATACAACTGTGCAACTGAAAAAATTTCAAAAAGACATGATTGTTAAAGCTCAGGGAGGCAAAAACTGAAAAAAATAGCTCGGTTTTGCCACAATCTCATATCATGCCTCCTGCATCCAGCTCTTCAGCTCTGTGTGCTCAGAAGGGGGCGTGTGTGATTTGTTTGAATTGCATATCATGTGACCCAGCAGGATGACATCACCATGCCTTCCCTCTCTCTAGTCAAAGAAAGGTCTGTTTATGTAAAGAGCTGTGAGTAGCTACAATGTATCTCAGAGGTAAAGTTTTTGCCTCACAGCACAAGGTTCAAATCCCTGCAGGAACCAAACCTGTGGATTTTTTTTTTCTCTTTATGAATGCACAGACCTCATTGAGGTTTCTTTTTTTTTTATTTATTTGCACTGTTTGACTAATTACTAAGGAGTATAGAGGACAGGAGTAGAAAGACAGCACCTGGGGTTGAACGCTCAGTAACTGCCTGAGAGGAGAGGTGATGTCTGAGACCTCAGCCCAGGTAGTATCCCCTGGAGATGAGCTGTAAACAATGGATCACTAAAGGAGCAGCTAAAACAAAAACGGTGCAGAATTTTTAATAATAATGATTGGTGAAAATTAATTTGCAAGCTTCCCATATCAATTTTACTTTGTGGCAAAACCCCTTTAAGGCCTTTTCAGGCCTGGGGCTTAACGGGCTAAAAAAACACACATGGCAAAAAAAAATCCCACCAACCTGCTGTGTAATTTACATACCAGTCAACATAGGATAGATTATATTTGTGCTGGGCATACTCATGATGATTCAACATTGATATCATTTTGCAGTTTATTAATAGAAACCTGAGGAATGATTATTTATTATTGCTGAAATCCATACCTTTAATGTTTTCCTTCAGCAGTAAGGAAACTGTGCACCTGTTGCGAATTATCATCCGAGGACTTGGGTCTTCTGTAAGGGTTATGTAAGTCACTCCAAAATGTTCCTGGTAAGTCAAAACTAAAGCCCTGCACAAATATTAAAAAAAAACCAAAACATTAAAAATGCATTCAAATCCTTCAGAAATTCTAAATATAAAATTAGTAACTATAGTAATGGGGATTGTAAACTGTGAAATTGCCCTACATGTTTAGGAACTGCATAAATTTCCCATTAACCCACTCACCTACCTAGTCCACCAAGGGATGTAAAATTAACCACTCTTCTTCCTTGGACCAGCAGGAATTTTGGAATAACAGGATACAATTTATCATTCTTTCTTTGGTTTTCTCCTTACCAGCCCTCATGACTAATGTTCATGTGAATGGGGGGCAAAGAGGAATAACTGTCATGGGTACCTTAACACTAGGAGGGGCACATTGACGGGCACTGGGCACTTTGCCAGGAAATGCAATTTACACCTCAGCTGCTGCAGGCCCTCATTTTTAATAAGCTGTGTATGTTACAGAACCAGTGATTAGCCTTAAGCTCCTACGCCTGCTTCCAAAGATTATTTTATTAAAATTAATATTCTATAAATCAAGAATATTAGAAGTTACCTCAGAGTTTTGAGACTTGGCCTGCAGGATTGCACTAGGGTCGCAGAGCATTTTAAGCGCTTTACAATAGGCAGTCAATTATCTTAGGGGCAGGATAAATACTTTTTTATGTTGGTCACCAAAATACTACACACTACAGTCTAAAGTATGCTGCAATCACAACTGGGTTATTTGAGTTTGGTCCCTACTGGTGCATTTTTTCAAATAAAAAAAATACAACCAAAAATGCACTGTGTGACAGCTGCACATTTTTGGCCACTATCAGTAATGAACGTATTACACAATCTCAGGGCTTTACCAGCACCATCGACCCACCTGCCTTCAGTAGCTTATAATTGTAAATTATTGCCCAAATGTTAAGAATGCCCAATCTATTATTTTACAGGAATACCTAAAGTAAAAGCTTCTGGGAAAAGCGCTCCACAGCCTCTATTGGTTTAGTTATCCTTAATTAAATTAACTCACAAGAGTCTTGCGTGTGAAAAAATTAAAAGGGTTGTCCCTACAAAGAATAGCTTTCAATTTTAGGGGAACACAAAATAAAACTTTTTCCCAAATATTTGCATTTTTCCCTCTTTTTTCCCAAAAGAATACAATTTTATTACCTCCATGGTTTTCAGTTCCCTCATAACCGCCTTAAACAAACCCCGGTGTTTGTTAAATGAAATAACAGAGATGATCATCAACGGTCAGCAGTGTCATCAGTGCCCTGTGCTGCCAGACAGTCAAAAGCTTGATTTATCTCAAGTAAAGCTCTGTAATTAGGGCTTTTTTTTTGGGGGATCAGATAAAAAGTCCTTCCCGTGTTTGAAAGCAAATCAATTTAATTACATCTGAAAGCACAACATAGCTGTACAAGATGGAGCTTATGCAAATTATAGAACCAGGAGTAAGAAAATTCTTTATGCACTTTAAAAACCCTGGGGGGGAGACAATCCTTTAATCAAACCAGTTAAAAAACTAAAGACAGCTTTTAAATATTTTCCCCTTGTCAGTGCAGAATATAACATGCTGGTTGGCTGGGTGAGAGTGACTTAGATGGGGATATCTCCTGGGGGAGAGCTACCAAAAAACTGGTTGTTGTGAGGATTTATGCACTTTTCAGACCTCACTGACTGCTGTTATGCAAAACAGTCTGTGGGTGAAAAGGCCCCAAAAACCCCCAACAAAAAAATTTTTTGGTGGTTCCCCAAAGAAGAGATATTCCCCCCACAGGGAAAATAGTGAGATACCCCTAAGACGGCCATTTTAAAGTTTGTAATACTTAATAAAGATGTTACTGTCATACTTGGTACACAAGTCGTTGCCAGCGCATTCTCCTAAAGGAACGGCGACACTCTGCCTAGGGTACTCCAGGCGGATGATGGCTGGTAGGCTCCAACAGTCAGGACTTCCAGGCGTTGCATTGTGACACAGGCTGAGGAGCATGTATTTCTCGAGAGGAGGTGGTTCTCCTGTTATGGTGTTTTGAGACCACACCCAGCAAGAAATTTGGGTTTTTTAATTTGGCGACATTTCCCCAAGGGGGCCGATGCTGAACACAGCGCTGTCTGGTACAGGAACATACTTTGGAAGAAAAGGGGGAAGGATGGAGGGAGACACAAAAAAAAAGATAAGCTTGATTAAAAGAAACAGATGATTCAGTCCATGGAGGTTTGACTTATTATTATGAGTTGGACATTTGAAGCCAAACATTGGATAGTTGAAGTACAGCCAGATTTCCCCAACCAGACCCCAAAAGATATCTTTTTTTCCTTTGGGCTTTAAACTATTCACAGGAGGTCTCGCTGCATTGACTGAAAAGGGAAACGGGTAAAAAGTCGATTTTTTCCCCCCCCAAAAATTTTTTGTGGTCATAAATATGGGGGACAGTAAAAATGAAACTAAACACAATTCCACGGACCTTCAAACGGCCCGTTGTCCTACTATGACCCATGGTTTACCTTATTATACAGGATATGGATTTAAATTACCCTGAAAATTTAAAAAAAGGGAAATTACCCAAAAAACATAGTTTCAACCGTAAATCCAGTACAAACTGTCGTTTGATGATACAGCCAGGCAGTTTGATGGTTTTCTCACCAGGCATATCTATGGGAAAGAATTTTTTGAAATTTCGGTGAAAAGGGCTAAAAAATAAAATATGTATTATTTTCAATTTTAAGAAAAAAAAACCCATTTTAAAATTTTTTGAAAATTTTATTTCTGCCTTTACTGGGATTGAAAACCCTGAATGATTTACCCAAAAAATTCTTGGACCCCAATAAATAATTATGCCAATTTCAGGGACTACAAATAACTTAAAACATACATAATCTTAGTGACTAAAAATCCTTGTCTGTATGATTGATTTCTGCTGCAGATTTTGACTTGTCCCCATATACAGCAGCTTAAAATCCACAGCATTTCTGCAGATAAATCCACAGCAATATGTCTGCACCAAATTGTGCAAATTTTGGTGTGGATTTGTCACTGTCGATTTTAGAGTGGATTATGCTAATGTAAATAAATGGGGGGGTGGAATTAACATATTTAAAATCCGTAATAAAAAACTTTCAATGTAAAATTGTCCCAGGTTTCAGCTCATCCATTAATGTCAATAGAGAAAAGCTGTAACAAAAAAGGGGAAAATGGGCACCACAAAATATCCAAAAAAGGGTGGCCCATACCAAAACCCCGAGCAAAAGGAAAAGGGGAAACAAGAAAAAGGACATTATGGGCAAAAACCCTTAATTTAAATAATAAAGAAATATCTATTGGAACAAACAAGTAAAGATAAAAATAAAGTCACAATGTAAAAAAAACTGTCATACAGGGAACCCATATAACACAGAAAAAAATTATTACACAATCTCCCAAAAAGGCCATAAAAAGTGCCCCAAAAACACTTAAAAGTCTGGAGGGAAAAACATGAGAAAAAATATACAAAAATGAAAAAAAAAAAGCACTGAAAAAAAGCATATATGTATGAATGGGTAAAGATATATCACATGTGCTGTTAAAAAAGGGACTCCACATGGGTATTGCCAAACAGAGTGGCTTTCTGTATTGTTGTTTGGGGATACACGTGAGGTACTTTGTTTTAACTGCATGTGTTTACCTACCCATAATAAACTATGCAAATTTTTTCAGTGCTTTCTTTGATAATTTTTGCTCCTGTTTCCTATGTAGCACATGTAGTGTATTTTGCAACATCCTCTTTATGTTTTCCTATCTACTGGAGGTTGTGTAATATTTACTTTTGTTGTGTATTATGGGTTCTCATGTAATGCTCCGTGTATTTTACATCTGTGATGCGGTTTACTGACCACAGGGGTCCTGTATCTATGTATGGAGCCTTTTCACGTATGATGTGCAGTATACAGTTGATTTTGCAGGCACCCCTGCATAGGAGAGTGTAGCTGACCACTTTTCCGCATATTTGCAAAAAAAAAAAACAAACAAAAAAAAACAGGACATTGGCCTGATTTTGGTGAATAGAGCTATACAGAAGAAGGCCCACTTCAGTCACCTAAAAGCACATCTTTCAATGAGAAGAGAGCAATAAGCTTGTTCCAGAGACCTATAGAAGCTGCTTGTTTACTGTGGTCAGGGGGGGGATTTTAAATAAAAATCTGACAAGTCCAACTGTTTCTTTCCTGCCATCAAGGGATCACTGGGCAGCCCTTGAATACATTACATTTCAGGACAGGGCCCCTACAATAATCACATACATCCAATTCTGCTCTGTTGATAATTACCAGCTTGAAGGGCTCTGTGACATTAAAAAACATGGCTGATTTCTTATAGTAGCAGCTCTCTCTTGTCCATGAGTTGCGTGCAGTATTGTAACTCAGGCTCAACTTTATCTAAGTGAATAGGGCTTAGCTGCAGTACCGCACACAGTCAATGGATAAGAGGGGCGCTGATTCTGGAGGAAATAAGCCTTGTTTTTGTTTTTTTTACATTTTATAAAGTCGCCTCTAAATGTCAGTTAAGATAACCTAAATTGCAATTGAACCTTGTTAGGTGAAAATAGAGACCTTCCATTTCCCCAGTGGCGTGGTCATAAATAATAGGGGATAGAATATAAAAATAATGGATGTACTGAATACAGAGGATGCCATGTATGTACCTCTTCATCAACCTGCTGTTGTGGGACAGACATCTGTGGGCTGTAATAGATCTTAAATGAAGTGTTGTTGATGAGAGTTGTCTTGTCTTCAATCTGTAGTATCTGGATTCCATTGCGAACCATTGATGAGATGCTAAACTGGCAAAGCTAAGAAACACGAGAGACAACAACCCATCAGCTGAGAACCATCGATGAACATAATTCAGTTAACGATCAATATATAAAACATAAAGGCAGATACAATACAATGCACTTCTGATAGAGCAGAGGTCAGGGTGGGCATAGACATCAAGCTCTATTGTATGTGAAGAGACATAAACTTAGTCCTAATTCTTTGACGGGTATGTTAACCTTGAATGCCATTGCACAGTTTACAAATACATGCAACTTCTTATATTACCAATACATTGCCAGTTTCTTTATCATGCTCCAGAGCTGCATTCACAATTCTTCAAACCTGAAATCTACCACTGTTATCCAACATGCATTTCTGTACCTACAATATCTAACACACCGATTTCTGCCACCGATGTACAGTTGGTTCTCCTGTAGATCCACACGAGGATGAGCACCACTGTAATCAATGGGCTTAACCCAGGCTCGGACTGGCCCACAGGGGAATAGGGGAAACCCCCGGTGGGCCATTGAGCATAGCAGACCTGAGATTGTTTTTTTTAACTGCATATGCATCATTAGGAAAGGCCGAAAGGCAGTGAAGGAGAGGCAGAATATGAGAGGTATGTACAGACATTTACAATAACTGTAGGCTGAGCCCCTGAAATAAACTCTACCGGTGGGCCCTGAAAAAACTCAACTGGTGGCCCCCTAGAAATAACTCCACCTGTGGGCCCTAGACATCCCAGTCCGACACTGGTCTAACCTGCAGGATTTCTGAGCAGAATCATCAGCAAATAAGTGACATGGCGCAAATCCACGTGTAGATTTTCCAATGCATGTAAACAGGGTTGTGGAAACCTCATTTACTTGCCTTAAAGGCGGTTTGTCATCAGATGTGGATTTTGGCACAGAATCCGCAATGAAACCTGTATTGATTGCAGATAATAGATAGCAGGACTAGTGCAATTAGTAGGCAGGATAGGCAGCTGTCTAGAGCACAGCTGCCTATCCTACCTAGGGGCAGGGGCGAAGTTATAAGAGATGCAGAGGTAGCAGTTGCTACCGGGCCCTGAAGCCTAAGGGGCCCATAGACTCCTCTGCCTCATAGGAAAATACCAGTATTAATAAATGGCGCATGGTGTGTAGGGCCCTTTAATAAATAATTTTGCAGTAGGGCCCAGGATGTTTAAAGGGGTTGTCTCACTACAAGGATTGCCTTTTATGTTAAAGATCTTGCAAAAACAAGTCACTTTGCAATGTGTCCATTAACAGTGTCCTACCTATTCCTAGATATCCCCTCTTGTATGGGCTGCATCAGCTCCTCAGGTCACTATAGCTACAGACCTGTTTGATCTCTAATGATAGGCTGCCAGCACTGGTTGCTATAGCTACAGACCTGGCTTCTACTGCAGTCTAGTGGGAGCCAGTAAACACGCCCCTGAATTCAAAGTGAAACAAAGAAAACAGGACGAATCAATGTAGTGAGACAACCCCTTTAAGCTACACCTCTGCCTACGGGGACATCACTCCATGTGACATCACTTGTAGTTCATCAACACTGTTTTTTCACTGGTGCCAACGGCAAACAAGATAACTAATAATTAAGCAGATGCCCATACAATAAACTGGAAAGGCACTAGCGGAATATTTTCATGTCCAGCACAACAGGAACGCTAAAAATTTCCTCTGTATAAAACTAATGGCACAAATGGTGAGATCTGGTGATGAAACATCCAGCAGTGTGAACTAGGCCTTACTTATCATAATCTTACCCATGGTTGCAGGTCACAGACCGCTGGACAGTCCCGGATATGATCCATAAAAAATGTGTTGCTTCCATGCTTTTTGGAGCTGAAAGGGCCTGTACGCACTACTGTGACTCTAACTCTCAACATATTCATTTACAGTGATTGCTGCTACCATATTCAGTAATCAGAGCTACAAATATATTTTACTTCTACTTTTTATGGTTCGTTAAGATTTTTCAATGTGGCCGTAAAAAAAAAAAAGTTGGCTGTCCGTAATTTTTGGATAAGCTGTCCAGAAAAAATAAAAGATTAGATTGGCAACTGTGCAGTGAATGTAGAGAGCAACTACTGCAAAAGCACCGGAAACCAGGAATATATAAAATACATTTGGAACTATAAAAATATGCATATAGGTAACTGAGGCTCATACAGAAAAGCAGGAACACTAAAATATCGTTGGCTCTGCAGCATGTGCCTGATACTGGCACGCTTTCTAAACATACATCTCTGGTCACTGTAACATAAAAACTGCCTTCTAATTGTTCCATAAACCATAATGATATTTAATTTGGGCTATAAAGTCAAATCGTTTTCTGTAGTCACCAAATTATGTTTCCCTCCTTGCCAATTCAAAAATATAGGTACATTATTAATTTACAAGACTAATTTAATTTTTTAACTTGAAAGAAGCTGGGTAATTAGGAATGATGTTTTAGGTGTATTGTGTCCTGAAAAAAGAAATATAAAACTAGCATAGCATGCACCATTTAGTTACAAAGTTGTTCCATGTCTCAGGAATGTTGGAGAATGGCCCTGCTTGTACGGAGCGTAAAAATAATACCAATAAGAACATAAAAATTAAAAAACATACTAGATGGGGCAATGCTGGAAAGGAGAAGTACAAATAGGACCTGGCTGAGTGCTGGGCTCCATTATAGTTGTTTAGAGACCATTAGTTTTAATGCAGAATAAAATCCTTGAGAATCGAGCTCAGATATCAGATATATTTTATTTCCCATTATACAAAGGGACTATTCATTGCAATAGTCAGGCTGCGAAGAGGACCAGTCCTTTATAAAGTGTTCTGACAGCAACGTCCATTTCCACATCTAACGTGCACATTTGACTGTACACCTGTCATCTTGGAACGGTCTCCTTGTAAGAATATTTAACTTTCTTCTTATTTTCTTACCAAGTCTCAGAAGCAAATCACGTCTTCAAAGTCCCTAAATCTACCTTTTCACTGCTATAATGTTAATGGTATTAACCTAGAGAAGTGGCAGCTGGGCCAGGACAAGGTATTTCGGTGCCCAAGGCAAGTGGCAACTCACATAGAAAATTCAAATGTTTGGCCCTGACCTGAATGATGGTGGCCGCACCCCCCACCCAGTTGCATAACTTTTGGAGGGTTCGTTTTAAGAATTTTACTGTACAGTATAAATTACGTTATCCTTATATTGTAGGTCAGTACAATTAGGGCAACTTAACCATTTTCCAATATTTCAATTTTATTTTTTATTTTTGTGCGGGAGGTGTAACAAGGGAGGGGGAGGGAGCAACAAAAACCCAGCAATTTTGGCACTGGATTTTTTTCTTTTTTATGGAATTTATTGTGCAGGATAAGTAAAGCAATATAAATATATCAGACCTTTATGGATGGGGAAATACCAGTTATGTTTTCACATTTTTAATTACATTTATTAATTATTTTGGGTACATGGAAAAAAAAAAAATGTGTCGTTTATGCATTTTTAAATTGTAAAGTATTTTTTTCTGTACAGTGTTCATTGTACTGTAGAAATCTACAATATGGGTGTAAGTGCCTTGAACAACTATACTGTACAAAACATCCAGTCTTATTCAGTCAGAGTTGCATATATAAGTCTTTCTATATCAAGTAATTTATAGGAAACAAAATAGGGGCCCTTTAAGCTGGCACAGGACAAATACAGGTTGGATTTTCCACTGTATTTATCCTTTTTTGGCACACGGCCGGCTGAGGGGGGCGCTGTCCCATTCACCTTGAATAGTCATGAGAAAACGCTCACCTGGTCTTTGACATAGCATGGTTTATCAAGCACAGGGCCCGAACAAGCGGCGATCTCCAAGGGACACAGGGAAATAGAAAGGTTTTTTTTTCAGCGTGGCCGAGGCAAATGTTCATATAGAAACATTTAGACGGTTAAAACTGTTAAAACCCGCTTCAGTGTTTTAACAAGCTTAACAATTTCCCAAATTTAAAGGGGCCTATAAAAAGTTGATCCCCTTCAAGTGCAAACTTCTATCCATAAACCACATGTTACATGTCTGGAAAACCGTGCGTGGGATGAACAGTTAATATAGGTAGGTCCATAGGGGATCTTCATATTTTCCCATCTGCTATGTATATCGCTATTCAGACACTCCAAAAACGCAAACCATCAAAGACCAATACGCCGTGGGAGGCCCCTAATGCAACTGTGCCTAAAGACTTCAACATCTGAAATGTATACATCAGGATCGATAGTCTCTTTGGTCCCCCTGAAGACAAGCTTCTTTAAATTAATAGTATTAAACTCCTGACGAAGCCTTACATATCAGAGCGTCCTACTTCCTTTTGTGCCAAAAACAATTCGCATCCAATATTCAAAAGAAAATACTTGTCAAATCCCCCATCCTTACATTTAGATCCGTATCCAGTCGTACACAAAAACGTGCACAGTGTTTTCCCATTTCCCATTTGAGCTTCATATACCAATTGGGCAGCACAGTGGCTTGGTTATACAATTCTAGGATGAAAGAAACCACGTTTCTCCAGTTTCCTTTCACACCCCAAAAACATACATAATTTAGACTGTGAACCCCAGTGGGGAGAGGGACGGACTATGAAATGACATTATCTGTTCAGGTCTGCGAAATATGGCAGTGCTATATGAAAAAAAAAAAATAACAATGTTCAAGTTTCATGGCAGTCTAACTTCTGACCCCCCTACTCATCTTGACACTGTGTTTTTTCCTGCACAGTGGCACTTCCCACCCAATCCAGAACTGAAGAACAGTGCTATTCAAGTGAATGAGGCTGTGGTGTAGTGCCCTGAACAATAGGTAGTGGGAGTGTTGTTGTGCAGCAGACAATCCAGTCTTTACCTCCTCAGGATTGGCAGGTACCTGAAGGAACAGTGCTTGTCATCATGATACAACGTAATTTCCTATGATGTGTAATTTATCAAGATGTGTAAGGAAAACCCTTCTAAGGCTGTGTTTACACAGTAAAGACCAAATACAGGTTGGATTTTCCCAACTGGTATTTAGTCTTTTTTGGCACACAATGGGGCCGGCTTTGATCTGTGGTTTGCGGACTCAGCTGTCCCCATTCACAACCTTTAACAGAAAAGTTGAGAAAACGCTCACCAAAATAAGGTCTTTTGGAAATCAGCCTGGTCTGCGCCCTCCTCATCAAGCACAGTGTCCACGGAAATGGCAAGCGGCTGTAGTTGCTCCAAACGGTATACACGGAAGTAGAAAGGTTTTTCCAGCACTTGCGCACGGAGGGATTCAAACTTGTTTTCATATAGAACGCACCTTTATTGAAGACTGGTTAAAAAGCATGATTTAAAAACAACCATGCTGCTGGTTGTTTTTAAATCATGCTTTTAACAAGTCTTCAATAAAGGTGCGTTCTATATGAAAACAAGTTTGAATCCCTCCGTGCGCAAGTGCTGGAAAAACCTTTCTACTCCCATTCACAACCACATGTTCATGTTCTGCCCGAAAACCAGGCGGAAGAATGAACATGTTAATATAAAAAACCGTCCAGTGGAAAATCCATGCAGTGGGGATTGCTGTACAGATTTTCTATAGGAGAGCGTTGTATATCGCTTTTCAGACAGCTTGTAAAAACGCAAACCATCTGATAAACCGACCAATAATCCTTGCCGTGGGGACAGGCCCTAATGCCTTTGGTGACATGCATTTTTAGGCACTTTCTACATCTGACAATGTATAGCATTAGAGACTGGATAGTCCTCCTCTTGGTCCTTAGGTCCCCTTCTAGCTTCTCTTATTTCCAATATTGTATTAAACTGGACCTAGACGAAAAGCTCTTCAACAAGAATGAAAGACTTGGGTCTTTTACTTACCTTTTGATGTCCAGGAAAAGCTCCAAGCTTGATGCTGGCATCGACGAATCCATCCTCATCCAAAGACACCACTTCTCCATTATCTCCATCCTTCCATTTTGGAGAGGTCACGTCATGAACCAGTCGTACAGCAACAGACTTGTGCACAGTGTTTGTGTTGGCCCAGTAGATCCCAATTTGAAAAGCTTCCTAAAAATATACAAATTGGTCAGCGAGAAGATATGGCCTCTTACAGACTTGGAATGTAAGGAAAACAGAAATCTCTTCATCAGCATAGACAAATACTTCTACAAGTCAAAGCAATGTCCTCATTCTACCAGTGCTATTCATTGACTATAGTTATGTATAATAAGGTGAGTTATATTCTAACTTGTATTTCAACATCTGTCAGAATTCTTGTCTGTGACCTCAAAGAAACCGCCTTTATATTTATTGATGTATGTGGTTTCTCTTTGATCACTTCAAAAGTTCTCGGGCATGCATCCGTGGTACTCAGACTTGGGAGTATATTTGCCTGACTAATGAATTTGGAAACAAAGTCCGGCTAGTGAAGAACAGCAGGGCAATGCCAACCATCTCATTAGACACCGTCTGGGCCACAATAGCTACAGTAAGCAATAACTACATTGTGAACCATGGCTTCCTACATAAAGAAACAAATTCAAAAACAGGGTTGTGTTGTCAACCGTGATGAACAACAGTAACGTGAATGAGACAGATATACAAAACAGATCTTAAACTTCGAGAAAAAAAGAAATTCCCTGCTTGTGTTTTCTACTAGCGTTCCATGTAGTGGATACTGGAAACTCTGTTTGGTTCCGACTGCAGAAACGTGTTAACATAACCTCCCAAGGACGAGCACTGGTATTTTCCACGCTGACGTGTATAACCTTGACTACTCGTGGTCTTTTCTATGCCTGCTTTGTAAGTTTACGCAATTATTTTTGCTCTACCCTAGCTCCACAAGGGAAGTCATTCTTGTTTTATTGTTATTTTTCTCAAAACATATATTTTCCCCGATTATTTTAAAATGCAACCAAGGTTAGCTAAGTACTAAGAGTAAAAAAATCACAAGTGAAAGGAGTAGAAAACAAAGTATTCAGTGTGTGTATGGTGAGGCACGGGAGACGTGAGTCTTATACTATTGGAGATTTTTTTTTCTAAATAAATCTGTTTTACGTTGTTTGTTTATTGTGTAATTTATATTTTTTGAGCTTTTTAACTTTGTGTTTCAATACTTCACTATTTTCAATATCCCTGCTTGCTGTAGGTAAATGGAACCTATCTAATAAAGGGGTTTTCTAGTTTATCTAAAAGTTAAATCATAGTATACAGGTACCCAACAAAATAAAAAAAACACCTGTGCTAAACTTCGTCACCTCTGAATAAAATAAAAAAAACCCCTATACTTACTTTCCTCGTCACCTCTGCTGGCTCTCCCTGGTTTGCTATTTACTTTCTGTCTTCTTCTGAATGGGACATAATGGCTGCAGCGGTCATGTGCCACTCCCTTACATCACCATTTAGAAGTGAACCGATTGGTGATGAATCCAATTGATGATGTAAGCAAAGGATTGAGGGCGGCCAGAGCTGGAGCGGAGGTGAGGAAGGCGAGTATAGGCTTTTTAAATTTTTTTTATTGTATTGGGAACCAGTAGCTTTTCACTTCATTTTAAGATAAACTGGACAACCTGTACTTACTATGAACCCCTTCAGGGGAAGAAGCTGAAAACCTGTCTCAGTCATGTCCACCAGAAACAGGTGCATGACTTTTAAGGTTGGCTTTACAATTTTTTTTTTGCAGAATCAGGGCTATACTTGAGGAATAAAAGAAATAAAGTCTGATTCTGATGCAGATGTGATATCAGGACATCTTGGAGTCTAAAGAATTCACAGCATTTTAAGTGAATTTCTAGGTTATAAGCCCATTTTATGGCAAGAAATTAGTGACATGCCCTAGGAGCAGGCTCGGACTGGACCACAGGGGAACAGGGAAATCCCCCAGTAGGCCCCTAAGCATGGCAGACCTGCAGTTGTTTTAAACTGCATATGATTCCTCAGGAGGGGCAGAAAGGCAGAGAAAGAAAGGCAAAAAGCAAGAGGCAAAGTACAAGAGGCATGTACCATCATTTACAGTAGCCGTAGGGTAGGATCCCAAAATAAACTCCACTGGTGGGCCCAGAAACAGCTCAACTGGTGGGCCCTAGAATCAACTCCACCTGTGGGCCCTAGGCACCCCAGTCCAACACTGCCTAGAAGCCACAGGGGGAAGTTCTCAAGACTACCATTTACTACTAGGCAATGTTGGGGAAGCATAGTCTGTAACACTCCGGATCATCTGTTACTACATGACCCTTTAAATGCAATGACCAAGGGGTGTTATTCTTGACTTCTCAAAACAGGCATGCACTTGGCAGCAATGTCTGGCGTGAGTAGAATTACGGCTATGAGTGACAACCCCACTGATGAGTTGAGTGAAGGGACTACAGCTCTTTCAACTACAGCCTCTGCATATCAATCCTATTCACTTAAAAGGTTTTCGTCATCTGGCTGTCTCCACAGACCGTGCTCTTCCCCTTCGTTTCAGGTTTTCCCTTCCTGTGCAGGCTGTGGGCAGTTCTACTCTGGTGACTGACATTTCAGCTCTGCCAGCTCTTATTCCTAGCTGTGCCTGTTAGAGGAACATTGGTGATGGAGGTGTTTTGATTCACACTGTTATCTATGTACTGGCATACAGAGATAACAGAGTCACTCAGCAGCTACAGGGTGTTGAGGTCTCCCTGTTCAGTAGCTGTAAAGGGTTAAAGCTCCATTGAGTAAGAAAGATAAGAGCAGAGACTGTAAAGCTTCCGTCCTGCTGATAAGACACAGCAGAGAAAGACATCAACAGCCTGGCCACTGCTAAAGCAGAGACACAAGGTCAGTAGCGTAAAAAATCCTTCGTACAAAAGAAAGGAAAAAAAAACTTCACAAAAGAAATGTATTAAGTGATAATGTTTATGTAACTTTGACTACACGTTTAAAGTTCATAGATAAGATGGAAACACCCCTTTAATTAGAAGTGAATGGCAAACAGCTACAGCATTAAGCACTAAAAGACATATGGCATTGTGTTTTTTCAATCAACTGATTGGTGGGGGTGCTCCAAAATTCGGCCTTAAGTCATCAATATTGAAGTCCCAAAAACACCTTTAAGATGGCACAGTCCTTTAAGATGGCACAGTCAAGTAATGATAGGTAGCACAATCAATTAATAATGAGTGACACAATTGATGGATGATAGCTTTCATCACTCTAGACAGTTATCATTGTGATTGATTGGAAGTACTACCCCTTTTACTGTTGGATCTGAAGTCCTGACCTATTTGAAATATATCTACAACATCCTGTAACGTGCACACTAATTTCAGTGTCATGATCTATCCTGTTGACCGCTTGCCATTCATTTTCAGACATCAATAAATACACAAATCTTCCATGCACACACTTGAGTCACGCTGCATGTTTTACAATACATAGATGCAAGAGACTGAGAGGGTCACCTTTATCTCATCTACAAGCATTTATGATTACGCAGAATAGTTCGATAATGAAAATTGTAATGGCAATAAAGGACGTCATTTCCAGCTATAATTTCTTCCGTTTTCACAACAAAGACAAGTGCATCAACCAAGCATTGTAACTGATTATAATCAAAACTTCAGAGGAGGAATAATCTCCTGCTGAGCACTATGAGGAACAATCACCATTCAAACCTAATAAGAATCTCTAAGTAAAGACACACAGATCCCAGGAAGTGCAGCTGGTGCCTTCGTGGACGACCCATCACCCCACAATAACAATAAAAAACACCATAAAAATAAAAAGTTGCAGTTCCATGTCCAGTATCAATCATATTGATTCCCTTTGATCAGCTAAGTAATCTTCCTGTATTACATCTGATGAAAGCTGTGGTGTGTTTATGCAGTTTGCGGCTTGCAATTGCCGTTTACGACCACTATAAACTGAAGGCATGTTGGGTTGTGGTTACAAGAATTAGGAGAGAATGACTGGATTATCTGACACATCATGTCGCAGAGGTACACAATGTAACAATGTTCTGGAAACTGTATTTATAAGACACAAAAACAGATACTAAGTGGCGTTCCAACTGGCTCTTAACACCCCCTCTTCTAGTCTCGTAAGATAAACTATCAAGTTTTCTACTTTAACTCTCTTCAGTAACGATTAAAGGGAACCTGTCACATAGTTTTTGCCCCCCTGGCTGAGGACAGAACAAGTTAGTGACAGACCTGCTGTTTCCAGCGCTGTGTTCCTTATTCTGTGAGATGCTGTAGTTTTCGTGTATTTAATGCTCAAATCTGCAGTTTTCAGCCAGAAGAGTCATACGAAGAGTCCTTCAGAGCGTCGTTTTTTTTCAAACCCGGCCAATCGGAGGCTAGCCCCGCCCACCTCAACTGACAAACCTAGTACTTTGAATAGGTAGAAACATGTGAATAACTGTCAGTGGGCGGAGCTAGCCTTTTGTGGGTAGGGCTAACACCTGCTCATGAATAAGATTTGAGGGGTAAATGCTCTAAAACTGCTGCATCTTACAGAATAAGGGACACAGCGCTGGAAACAGCAGGTCTGACACTAGCTTGTGCTGCCCTCAGCAAGGGGGGCATAATCTATGTGACAGGTTCTCTTTAAGTATTTACAGCGAACAGTATAGTAAAACTGCAGATTACATTTACAATATAAGGACCTATGCAGTTATATATGAGGGGGATTCTGCTAAAAATATTTGTATAAACAATGGGATACATAAGGCTGGTCCTGATGTCATCACTTCAGTGTTCACTAGAAATATTTGTGTCTGATAATGAATGGAAAATATATAATAGTAGATTACTGCACATACTATAGGATACTACTGTGGTCTGTCCACTCTATTAGAAAATGCAGCCACATGTTGCACAGTTCATTTACTTTTCCTAGTATAACACGTTACGGTGACAAGAACAGCAATTCTTTGATATACAACCATTAGGGATGTTCTCAGATAAAATTTATGTGTGGAATCCATGCGGTTTCTGCTGATGAAAACAGCATTTTTATCAAGTTTTTTCTTTTTTTTACTACAGTTCATGCTCGTTGCATGTGGATTTGGTCAGAAAGGGACCAATTCATACCTATTGGTTTTGGACACGGATCAGCGTTAAATCACACATGCAATACAAATGTTTTGGCCGCATATTACATGAGGGTTTTAGTTATCCCATTGACATTAATAATTTTCCATGTGGAATTTGACCAAAGAATGAGCGTTTCAAACTTTTGTAATAGGTTTGTCAGTTGAGGTGGGCGGGGCTAGCCTCCGATTGGCCGGGTTTGAAAAAAACTGACTCTTCTGGCAGAAAATTGCAGATTTGAGCATTAAATGCTCTAAAACTGCAGCATCTTACAGAATAAGGGACACAGCGCTGGAAACAGCAGGTCTGACACTAGCTTGTGCTGCCCTCAGCCAGGGGGGCAAAAACTATGTGACAGGTTCTCTTTAAAGAAGAAGGTTTCTTTTTTATTTTATAAAAAATGGCTACTATCTTTCTTTTTTCGAGAAGTAAACAATCCCTTTAAAACAGTAAACTCATTAGCTCCCTCTATTGATGGTTAAAAATAGATTTTTTTTTTTTTAAACAAGAACAACTATTAGTTGAGGATGGTTCAGGGTACATACTGGAGAGGGGAGGGAGCGAAGAAGACATAGGTAAATAGAGACACACAGAGAAGCTTAAAGGGGTTGTCTCACTACAAGGATTGCTTTTTATGTTAAAGATCTTGCAACAACAAGTCACTTTATAATATGTGTCTATTAGCAGTGTCTTACTTATCCCTAGATATCTCCTCTTGTACGGGCTGCATCAGCTCCTCAGGTCACTATAGCTACAGACCTGTTTGATCTATCCTGATAGGCTGCGAGCACTGGTTGCTATAGCTATAGCTACAGACCTGGCTTCTACTGCAGCCTAATGGAAGCCAGTAAACATGCCCCTGAATTCAAAGAGAAACCAAGAAAACAGGAGAGACAACCCCTTTAAATTGTTTAGTACTGCTTTTTAATGACCTTCATTCTGCTGCTTCTGAAGGTTTTTTTTAGAAAGATATAAAACAGAACATTGTGTTTATAAAAGTGTGTGTATATGCTATTTACAAGGTATATAATGGCTAGAAATAGTGATAGTCTTCAAATACACATAACAGCTTATCATATGAACGGTTATTGTGCTTGGCTATATTCGGAACTCCGATAGAAATAAAAGGGCAGGATGGCCACAAGCACCCCCCACCTCGAAGACCATTTGACACTTATAGTTTGCTAAAAAGCGCTTGTGGGAACACCGCTTTAATTTTTTAAATAGTGTGCACTATTTTAGCAAGGTAGAGATTTAGACCTGCTATGTACTTGAGCCCCAAATAAATCAGACAAAAGTCCTGCTTTAATGAAAAGACACAACCTGCTAATGAAATCAGGCACCGTCCTGTCCTTCATTTATTCAGTGTACAGTAAGGAGATACAGAGATGTCAGAGCTAGGTTAAGAATGACAACTGAATAATGAGTGAATGAATGTTGTTTATAAGAATTGCAGAATCACAAATTTGCCATAAATTTGCCATAAAATTGCAATAACTGTTAAAGAAAAACAAACATTTGTTTAACTTCCTGAATATTTTCTAAAAACTTTGCATAGTGATGTCAGCACTTCAGCATTCATTGTAAGCTTCCCCATATTATCTAGCACAGCATACCCCCTACTGCAAATTACAATGCTCTTATGTCATGTCAGAGATCTTTATAATTACATTTGGTCCCAAATCCTGTACCTTGACAGCTACAGGATTATATTGAGACTTCCACATTTATAATAAAGGTTGTATTATCTTATACACAAAGGAAAAGCAAAGAAATATTATAATTTACAGCGTGTAGGAACATTGAACCTTTAATGAATTTTATATTGACAGCTAGGTCACACGAAGGATAACAGAGCACGAGAGAAGGATATGTTTGCTCGCCCTGATAAAAGAACACTTTGCAGATAAAAAAAAAAAACTGAACAATGTGTATCCTTACATAAATGATCTACATTGATGCATTCATTAGGTACAGTATGGTGGTGGTACCAGGAGGACACCTAGAAAGAGTGCACAGGGTGCTGGATGTTAAAAGAAGTGCAACATTATGTTTTGCTTTATTTGTAAATACAAACATTTCAAAGCTATACATGACTTTAAGGGGTTTTGCCACAAAGTAAAATTGATGTGGGAAGTTTGTAAATTAAATAATAAACATTTTCACCATTCATCATTATTAAAAATTCTGGACAGTTTTTGGCTTAGCTGCTTATGTAATGAACCATTGTCTACAGCTCGTCTCCAGGGGATACGACCAGGGCTGAGAGCTTCTCAGTCCTGGTCGCACATGTTCAGACATCACCTCTCTCCTCAGGCAGCTACTGAGTGTTCAAACCCCAGGTGCTGTCACTCTACTCCCGTCCTCTGTATTCCTTAGTAATTAGTCAAACAGTGCAAATAAATAAAAAAGAAATCTCAATAAGTTATGTGCATTGATAAAGAGAAATAAAATCTACAGGTTTTGTTCCGGCAGGGATTTGAGCTGAGGACCCTTGTGCCTAGAGGCAAAACTTTTACCTCTGAGCTACAATGTAGCTACTTACAGTTCTACACATAAACAGACCTTTCTTTGACAAAAGAGAGGAACGGCCTGGTGATGTCATCCTGCTAGGTCAAATAATATGCAATTCAGACAAATCACACACGCCCCCTTCTGAGCACACAGAGCTGAAGAGCTGGATGCACGAGGTATAAAATGAGATCGTGGCAAAACCCCTTTAAAGCGGATGTTCACCTCATAAGAAAATAAAAGCAGCAGCTCCTGGGTCCCTAGTAAAATCAAAACTTATACTCACAATCCCTGGTTCCAGCGCTCTTTCTCCCCGGTCTTCAGTTGACACTGCATCACTTCCAAATGAGGACACCACAGCCGCCAACTGGCAGCAGTGGTCACGTGCCACTGGTTTACATCCCTGTTCAGAAGTGAACAGCTCCAAATGGTGATGTAGGTAGAGGCACGTGATCGCTGCAGGCCTTCAACGGCAACAGTGGTGACCTCTCCGCTTGGAAGTAGAAGCATGAAAACAGAAGACTGGAGAGACGCAGGACTGGAACCCTGAGCGGAGGACGGTGAATATTATTTATTTTTTATATTACTGGTAGCTCCAGGAGCTGTTCCTGGTGGTGGCACTGTGAAGTGACATGGAGCCGAGTGTTCCCAACGTCTTCATCTTTGCTGTTTGAAATGTGCTAAGCTACTTTTCAATTGCATTGAGACAAATTTGTTGCTAGTGATACTGGGCCACATGTATGAAAACTGTCTAGGTCTAAAATCCACTTTGTTGCCCAAAGCAACCAATCAGTGCGCCCATTTCATTTCATATAGTGCTCTGGAAAAAATGAAAGAGGCGTTCTGATTGGTTGCTATAGGCAGCAAAGTGAGTATTTGACCTAGACAGTTTTCATACATGTGGCCCACTATGTCTAATAGAAACAGACTTTTATACGAGTTGTCAGGCAGCAATTCCCTAGCAATTAGCCTGTCGTAGATTGTACAAGTCTTCAGTTCAAGAGGACCTGAGGCCATTCCTGACATGTCTGTTAGTAAATATAATTTATTACCATAAGATGCACCTAAGTTTTAGGTGTAAGAAAATAAGAAAACTTTTTTAAAACCAAATGGTATGCAAATATTTTTAGTAAAATAAGTAACGTCTATTTTTAAAAAAAGTGGATGAACATAAAGTACACAATTCTGGCATAGTTTTTATTTTTTTTTAATTTTGCATCATTCACTCTACGGATTAAACAATATGCTCAAAATAAAGTGTTGTCTATTAGGGAAATGAGGGTTTTGCGTATGTGATTTTTTTAACAAAACTTTTTGGGTTATTTCAATTTTAATTTTATTTTTTTTTAGTCCCACTTTGGGATGACACTATGCAGTCAATGGCATAAATCGTACCCCCTCTCCTTTCTCTCCAAATACATTGCACATTTGGGTTTCAACGTGCAACAAAGGGAATCCTCTCCATCTGTCAACGACCTAAATGCCACCATCACTATTGACTGCGGCATCTTGGAGGTTAAATGGCCATGACTGGAGCTAGCTGTTACATTGTCCCACACAACTTTAGCGCCATACATATACAGCTGTTTTGTTAAAAACCTTTGCACTATAAGGCACCGTAAAATGTCCTAGGGGAAAAAAGTGTTTTTTTAGTCAAAACAATACAGTTCTTGTGTTAACAATAACACAACAATTCTGGAGAATTATTCATTAGATCTCTATGTTGTGTGGTTTCCCCTCTATTCCTCTTAGAAATTAAACCCCAATCTGTCAGCTGGGTGTTGCCAATTGAGGGGCGGGGTGTCAAGCACAGTCTGACATTGTCCAAATAGTGCTGAAAGTCAGTGCTGGCAGGGACACATCTCTCCGAAAACTGGAACAGTTACTCCGACTAGACAGATTCAGTAATATATTTTTAGAAGGAATAACAGAGGAGCAGCACAACACAGAGTTATAAGAGAAGATGCTCTATATCTGTTCTCTCATAGAGAACGCAAGGATAATATAATAATAATAATAATCTTTATTTCTATAGCGCCAACATATTCCGCAGCACTTTACAAATTCAAGGGTAAACATACAGTCATTACACATTAAAAGTACTTACAAACGAGACACAAGGTGTGAGGGCCCTGCTCGTGAGAGCTTACAATCTATTCGGGTGTATGGGTGAAACATACGGTAAGAAGTGCCAAGTTTACAATGGTCCGGCCATGTTTCATAAATAGGGGGTGGTTTACATGAAAAATGGATGAACCTGCCACCCAGACTGTACATCTATATACAGATAAGTGCCTGTGAGTGCCCAAGTGCAGGGAGTGACAGATGTGTGTGATAGCAGTTAGGGATCTTGGTGGGCCAGACTGAGAAGATGTATTTTCAGGGCCCTCTTAAAACTGTGAGGGTTGTGAATGTGCCTGATCGCCCGCGGTAGCATATTCCAGAGAATTGGTGCCGCACGTGTGAAATCTTGTAGGCGGGCATGGGAGGTTCGGATGATTGAGGAATGTAGTCTGATATCATCAGCAGAGCGGAGAGCACGGGTAGGGCGGTAGACAGAGACTAGGGAGGAGATGTAGGGAGGAGCAGCGCTGTGGAGAGCTTTATGGGTGAGAGTGCTGAGTTTATACTGTATCCTGTACTGGATGGGCAACCAGTGCAGTGACTGACACAGGGTAGAGGCATCAGTATAGCGGCTGGAGAGAAAGACAAGCCTGGCTGCTGCATTCTGGACAGATTGGAGAGGGGAGAGTTTGCAGAGAGGGAGACCGATAAGCAAGGAGTTGCAGTAGTCAAGACGAGAAAGAATAATGCAGTAATGAGAGTTTGAGTCGTTTCCACAGTGAGAAATGGACGGATTTTGGAGATATTCTTGAGGTGCAGGATTTACTAATTAAGATATTTTAGGAGATGTCACAGGTCCTCTTTAAAGGAAATCTGTCACCAGGTTTATGCTGTTCTATCGGAGGTCAGGATTAAGTAGTGACTTTGACCTTGATGCCAGCACGGCGTCACTCCCTTTTTTACTTGCAGTAGTTTTCATAAATCTAAATAATAAAGTTGAATTCATGAGCGGCAGGTTTCTCTTCCTGCAGATGATTGACAGTCTTCTACCTATGGTGTGCACAGGCAGAATGCTGTCAGCTAGCAGTGGTCGGAGTGGCAGCTCATGAGTTTCAAAGACTACAGAGTCCGCACATTATTGCTATACTCCGCTCAAGCTGCAGCTAATAGATGAATACTACTCCATAAATAAAGTAAGTGGCAGAGCACTAGAATCACGGTCTCTGACGATACTTTATGATAGGCAGCAGAAACCTCATGACAATACCAGCACTACGCTGAGGCCAAAGGAAACTGTATTTCCAGTACTTGGTTCATTGTTAAAAAGAATGTGTCATCAAAAATGACCTATTGTTTAACTCACGTTTTTATGTTAAACTAAACACATTGTTTAAGAATTTTTGTTTTTTGTTTTTTTTAAATTTTCCATCTCACTTTCAATATTTTTTAATAATTCTTAATTCCTGCAGTTTTCACTTTAGGCACTAGGCCTAATAATTGTCTAACACTTCCTGTTCTGTAGAGAAAGATTCTCAGTTGTCTGCTCATTATCAGCACAAAGAGGGTCAAACTGAAAGGAGACACCAGTGTATATAGATAACATAGGATCCACCAGTCACAAGAGGAGATAGTCACAGTTCACCCTTTCACCTCTCTGTACAGTGATTTCTTCCCAGGTCACAGAGCATGACTAGAAAACTCTCCTATAGAAGTCAATGGGACTGAGTCAGTCTTAAGTCTCCAATGTGCATGAAACTACTGTAAAACATCTCTCTGACTGCTGTTAAATCAGTGCAAACAAGGCCTAGAGGCCAAAGTGAAAACTGCAAGACTTGAGAATTATTAAAAAATATTGAAAGTGATATGGAAAATTAAAAAAACAACAACCAAAAGTTCCTAAAAAATGTGTTTAACATAAAAACGGGACTTAAACAATGACTCATTTTTTGATGACACATTCCCTTTAACTTTGTTGGTGAATTAATTAGTTTGCGCTTACAAGTGACAGCCTGAACTAAAATAGTAAAGTGATTTCGCTACTTGCGTTGATGATATTGAGATGTCGTAACATGGTCTTTAAAGCTGATCATAAATATTTATAGATACAGGGATATGAATGTTTGCTAGTTACATTGTCATGCTCAAAAGTCTTAAAAACAAAAAAAAAAGTAAAAAATCCCAAACCTAAAAAAATAAAAGCCGTCTGCTGACCAGGACCTCACCCCTGACCTAAAGGTCAAAACATAAAGACGCTACTTGCAGGCCTGAAGGGTTAAGACCAGACCAAGATAATTGTCAGTCTTTCAGTAGCTAAAGAGCCGTTACCCCATACAAACGTCTGCTACTAATTACAAGCCCCTCCAAGCCTGTTTTCCTTGGAGGATTGATTGGTAAACCCATAATTTTTAATGGACCACTAAGTGACTGCTTTGTTGTCATATCATCCAACCCAAACCGTAGATTTAACTGTCCCAAAGGGGATTTCTGTTTCGTAGAGAGAACTTCTAAGTCAGCTGCTTACCATACGTCCATTCTAGTACTTTGTGCACTAAATTAGATGTCTGCTGGTGAGATCACGGAGGGGTACGTTCTGGAATGCTATAAGAGTATTGAATATATGTCGGTATATCACCTGGCAAGTTATCCTATAGTTTCTAGAATTAAAAAAATACCTCCAGGCATATTCTCCGGCCCATTGTGAAATTAGTCATGAAGAGACGCAACTGCACACCGGTTACCTAGGTATAATACATGTTGTACCACCCAATGTGCAATGGTGTCTCTTCATGCCCTATCTTACATAAAATATTCCTGGAAGGACAATTTAAAGAGGCCCAAACCCCTAAAATGCTAAATTTATTTCACCAATAACACAGACAACAGAACTTGAGATGTTTAACAAGTATGACTTCATGCTATAGATCTAGAATATCAGATATTTTTTACTATATAGAAGCTACATACAATAGGGTGTGAAGAATAGGGAGTCAAGCTTCAACAACATATTTATCTAGCATCTGTGCATCTTATTTCCCTATTAGGGCTTACAATTTAAATCCTCAAGTTTCTTATAAATATGTCTTAGGCTCCTTGCAGAAAACAGGAATACTTGGAGAAAACCCAAGCAAACACAGGGACATTTTACAAACTTTATGCTGATATTGCCTAGTGGTGCACGGCAACATATGCTAACCAATACGCTGCCACGAAAATAAGAAAAAATGTCTAAACCTCTAAAAGAGCTTGAAAATATATTTTTAATTTTTTTTTTTTTATTTTGCTGAGTAGTATTATATAAAACCTAAAGCACTATAATATTGAATAGAGATGTAGAAAAGATAAACCTGATAAGTGACTCAAGATAATATCACAACACAGAATTTAATATCAACGTTTTCAATGGCTTTTGTTTTGAGATAAGAGCAGATAACACCAAAAACCGTCATATCATGGTCAGGAACTTTCACACTTGTGTAGCAAGTTCTGTCAGATGCTGCACTATTTTTTCTGTTAAAACAACGTGGCGGAATCAATGGGGTTCCTCGGGCAATGTTGGTGTCCATTATAAAACAGGTCCAGTTCCACCTCTAGAATGGCGGCTCTGAAAGGAACTTCCAACGAAGATGTGAATCAGGCCTTAAAGGGGTTATCTCCCCATGCTGTTTCACAAAGCCCCAGCCAGCTTCAGGCTTATACTTCCTGGTTAGGCGGGTCTACAGCAGTGATTGGCATCTCAGCTCTGCTGTTCCTAGTTGATCCTGTTAGATGGACATTGTTGATGGATGGGTCTAAACAGCAGGGCATAAGGTTACAGAGCTCTAACGGGTTGAAGTTTGTCAGTAAGTAATGTAAACAATCTCTGTCTTGAGATGAGAAACAGCAGGGAATGACGTCACCATCAAGGCCACTGCTGCAACCTGTTAGAACAGAGAGAGCTGAATGGCAGGGAAGCTTGTGTACAAAAGCAGAAGATAAGATCTGCTCTGACTATGAAGGAAAAAATCACAGCAATGTATTTGGAAACAGTCTTTAGACAAGTATTGGACACTTAGGGCCACATGTATGAAACGGTTTTGGTCTAAAACTCACTTTTTTCCCCATAGAAACCTGTGGGCAAAAAAGTGAGTTTTAGACCAAAACCATTTCATACATGTGGCCCTTCGATCACACAATGGATGTTCTAAGGCAAATTTGAAGGGTTTTTTTGGTAGCAAGAAATTACAGTGGCAAAACTTTGTTGCAGACCTTTGTTACTTTATCTTTTGACTCATTTGTGAATGTTTTAAAAATCTTAAAATGTAATAAAAACTCCATTTTTAAAAAAAAAAAAAAAAATGGTGCCTCAATCATTTTTACCTTGAAGTTTGGAGGGATGATGGTCTTTCCAGCAGCAATTTGAAGAACTATGTCCTCACCCTCGAGAAGCCAAAGGTCCCACCGAGATTGGTTGATAAGAAGAGCCCATGGTAGCAGTTCAATCGACAGCGTCTTCAGGTGAGGCTTCCAGAGAGACAGCTTCACTCGCATAGGACTATCCCACTGAGCTAAGTGCTCCCCACTGTGAAGGACAAGAAAGAATCGCTATACCTTCTGCTGGATGTTAAGAAAAGCAAATCATATACTGTAATCTAAAACTAGTCATAGGCATTAAACAATAAGGCTGACAAAATACAGAATTAGAGTGCAGCTATACAGCAGAAGGAAATTTGGAACATCAACTTAAGTTGCACATGCTCAAAAATTTGATAAAATGCTAGAAAATTCTAATAATAGAAACACATTATACAGATATCATACTAACATGCTTGTTTATTTAAGAAGATGCATACTCAACAAGATTTAATGGAATACATCACAAAATGAGAGGATTGAGAAACATAATATTTTCTTAGGCATCTGCTTAGATAAGCCACTAAATCAAATATAAACTTATGTATTGTATATTCAAACTTATAACATTTCCCGATTCATGATATATATTTCTGCATCATATCAGTGATTGAAAAAATTGTAGTTTATAACTTGATTAACAGATTTGATTTTCTTTTATAATAATCTGAATAAACCTTAAAAAGTTGTACATTTTAAAATAAAAAACTAAAAAGGCTACCTATGCTAAAAAATAAACAAAATAAAATTATACTCAGCTTTGCAGTCAC
Organism: Phyllomedusa bahiana; assembly: GCA_025379985.1. Lineage (NCBI taxonomy): Eukaryota > Metazoa > Chordata > Amphibia > Anura > Hylidae > Phyllomedusa > Phyllomedusa bahiana. Next base: position 28,066 of record JAODAL010002653.1, read on the forward strand.
TATCACTTTCGCACCAGAAATGGCAGCGGTGTCCTTTGGTGCCTGTCCCGTCGTGTTGGTCGCTGCCTGACCACTGCTGCCAATCTATGAATTAAGAGGTCACATGCAATTCCCTTGATATTACCGCTCAGGTAGCGGTGATGTCAAGCGAATGGCACATGATTGCTGAGCCACTGATTGGCAGCAGTGGTCATGTATCAACTAAAGAGGAGTAAGTAAAAAGAGACACAGCCGGCAGTGCTGTATCGGCAGTGAGTGCAAAGGTAAAATAATTATTTTTTGTGTTTTTAAAGCATGCGTACCTTAATTTTATCTTTTAATGTTAAGATGGACATATAATTGACATAGTGGAACCAGCCTAAAATGCCTAAAACCCACAATGTTTAACATGAGGATTTTGTTGTTGAAATTTCTGAAGTTTTTGGCCGGTTTTTCTGCCAGTTTGCGGTTTTGCAGACCGCCTGAAAAACCGTCCAAAAATGAGCACAATTGTGCTCTATGGACAACACGTGCAGTAGTCCTCACTGCACAGGTTTTCCGCCCAGCCGTTTTTTCTGCCCGCGGGCCGCTCAAAATGCATTGGGCATGTTCCTTCTTCCGTCCGGTTGCTGGACGGAATATGAACACCTCAATGGGAGGGCTCTTCTCCACTCATCGCGGAGAAAAGCCGTCTCCCCCGCGGCCCTGGGGATGGCCGCAAAACCGGACAAATAACGGCCGGGTAAACCGACCGGTATTTGTCCACTGCCGTGTGAACGCACCCTTACAATGATTGAAATCCACTACATTTCTACAAACGAAAGAGTGTTTAGCAGAGTCTGGAATCTGCAGCATGCCTCGAATCTGCGGCTGATTTTTCGGCTATGAGGGAATAAGGTTTGTTAAAATCCCATTTGTGAATATCTTATTCTCACTAAACATTTTAGGGCAAATCATGCAACTGAAATTCCTCAAGAAATATGCGATGCTATAAGATGTTCTTGGTATTTACTTTGCTACATATTTACATATAAATACTACCGTAAGTAAACCATTTAGGGCAGGGGTGTCAAACTCATTTTCATCGTGACCTACAACAGCATTGTGGTTGCCCCCGAAGGGTAATTGGAGAGTGGGTAGGTGCCTTGGTATGACTTTCGGAGCTATGCAACCACATGTGAGTTGCACACCAACCGTGTCTAAGCTCTCAGGACCCACATAACAGAGTGTGGTGGGCCAGATTCGGCCCCCGGACCTTGAGTTTGACACCTGTGATTTAGAGTATGATCAGGTCATCTCTTTGAGGTGTATAGCTGCATGTACTGTGCGCACTGCTATTTCCCGGGTGTTCTACAATAATGCGCTGGCCAGCACGTATTTCTCCCAGTGCGTAATATGTGTCATGAAAATGGGCAGCTAATCACAGCTCTCAATGAGCTATTTGCGGGCGTACCTCGGGTATATTGCAGTGCAATTACGTATGTGCTGAAATATGCCCCGCAAATACGCTGTATGAAGATACCTTTATAGTTATTTATTGTATTTGTTTTCTTTTGATCTATATCTGTTCTTTTTTTGTTTAGCTTTTTTGTAGTTATTAATTTTAGTTAACATTATTTTACAACACATTTCAGTAACCATGGCCTCTTAAGGACCCTCATCGTGCCCACATATTTCTGTAGGAAATAGAACAGAATAAAAACATTTTTTTTGTTTCAAAAAAGGACCTACCTATCTGTATCTTTTTTATTATATGGCCACACAGACTGAGAATGGCAATTTTCTCCATAAAAGTCGCAGATGATTTGACCTGCAGAGTATTCACTTTGTGCTTTCATGGCTATTTGCTTAATCAGGGCTGTTGAGATGGGAACAGCACATTCTGATGGGTCATCTTCTTCCCTGGAAAACAAACAAACACTATCAGATAAGGAAGCCATTTACAGGCTTATAGAAGCTACAGAAATGTCTAATTTAAAAGGAGATAACTTCAAAAAAAAAGTTTTAGCTGTTAAATTGCCCTATTCAATGACAATGTACATTAAAATATAAGATCAGATCCTAATTAAATAGTAATTCCACCCAAAAAGTCATACAGATGAATGTTGTTTTGCAAAAACAACCCCTATCTATAGACTATTTCAGCACATGGAAGTCACAGAGGGTCAACCCCAGCTGGGAACTACCTGTATAAGCAAAATTAGAGAGCCTCCCTATTAAAGGGGTGGTCCACCTCAATAAAAGGTCATTTAGATAGCTCCAAGGCCCCAAGTAAAATTATAAAAAAAGTTATAATCACCTTTGTCTGGTTCCAGTGGCGCGTCTCTCCAGTTTTCTGTTGACACGCCATAACTTTCAAACGGGAAAGTTAAACATGCGGTCGTTGATCACATGCCATGAACTTACATCAATGTTCGGAAGTGAACAGCTCGGAAAGGTAATGTCGGTTAGTGACCACTGCAGCTAATCAGTGGCCATGGCAGTGACATCCCCGTTTGGAAGTAATGGTGTGTCAACAGAAGACCGGAACTGGAAGAAGGTGACTATAACTTTTTTATTTTACTCAGGGCCTTGGAGCTATTTAAATGAGTTATTTCAATAAGGTGAACAACCTCTTTAAAGTTGGCCCTGCTACAGTGGACTAGGCTTGGCGAACAATTACAAAGTCAACCATTGACTGGCTGAGCTATTTTAAGTAGCAAAGGGTTAAAAAGCCAGACCCACAGTGACTACCAGCTTCTATCTATCAAGAGGTCTTTCTGAGACAACCCCTTTACAAATGCCTACTACTGTCCATTACTATTTTCTGAATGGTGCCAAAAACACACTCAATGTCTCTCCTTTAAAGGGGTATTCCCACCATGAAAGTGCTTACTAAAAAGCTTACATACATAATGTATGTATGACCGTGAACAAGGGCTCCATACGCTGCCCGAAACGCGTTGGTTTTTAATGCGTTAGTGTACCCTCTGCACAGATGAATTAATAAATACTGCACTTTTTGCACCAGTTTGCTGGTCATAAGCTAAAAAGCGCTTACTAAAAAGTAAGCGCTTTCCTGGTATCGGGGCTCATAGCCAAGAGCCGCAGAATACTGTGCATCCGCTGGGAGCTAGCTGTGAACGCCCAAAAGGATTGAACAGGTGCAGGACTTTGCAGACTGCGGTGAGTGCAGACTATACCTTGTTCTTAAAGAATATTATGCTGTATTCCCACCATGCACTTTGATGACATATTGATAGGATATGCCATCAAGTCTGATAGGTGCAGGTCCTTTGAGACCCGCAGCTATCTTGGGAGCGTGTCCTCAAAAGTGTTGGTGCAGAACTGACGTGACATCTATGGGATATCTGAGTACAGCCATACACACTGCTCGCCGGTACCCAGAGCTACCACAGAACAGAATGGAGAGTCGGGCACAAGTGCAAAAAGCCCTCTATTCTGCGCTGACACTCTTGGGGGCCCATCCCTGAGATAGCTGCAGGTCTCAAACATCTGCACCTATTCGACTTGATGGCATATCCTATTGAAAATACATGGTAGAAACACCCCTTTAAGCATAGGTGGAAGAAAGATGCTGATAACCATTGTAAGCACTAACATGCAGAATTGCAGCTGTTTGTTCTTTAGCTGCCATGCCATGATGGACCCTGAGATAAATTTTTATAGCTCATGTTGTGTGACATACTAAAACGGTCATTACATGACTAATCTCTGGGAACGATCACTGCCCCTATTATATCTGCAGCACTGCAAGTCATAGAAAAAACTACGAATATGACAAAAGATACGCCTTCAGGCTAAAATGTAACTTTTATTCAATTTATATATAAAAAAGGGAAACTAAAGTGTCCCTATAAATCCCTAATAATACTAAGACCTAAGAACAGTAGGGGTACCGCCCTGAAGAAGGGCGACCCTACTCAGGAACCTAACCTACCTATCCCTAAAGATAATCCCTACTCACTCTAAGTAATATTGTTAAGTACTACGAGGACTATAAATAAAGAAATAACTAATTTAAAAAAATATAAGTGCAAAACCGTGATAGAAAAAACTAAATAGAAATACCAAAGAAAACAAAGCAGAAATAAATATGAGATAAATATTATAATGCTTAAGCACAGAAATATGCGCCAAGCAAAGCACAAAAATATGTATTGTAAACTAAGAGTAGGGTTTTGATATATTAAACCTACATATAGACAGATAAATATATCTTACTAAATTTCAGCACATTAATGTATGCAGAAAATGCTAGATTGCCATGTATACATTAGTCACTTCCATCCATGTTCCGACGCGTTTCCCCCGGAAAAGATATAGCGGGTTCATCAGGGAACAACTACAACATTTTTTTAAAATGATGGAAACTTACGTCCCTTTAACAATGAGGGTCCATATGTAATAAAGCTGCCTGGTTACTATTGCTGAGATCCATGATGTCCGGTGAAATACATTGGCAAGGTATGCGATGCAAGGTGGAGGGAAACAGAAAAATTGGCTTGTTTAAATAAAAAATGGAACTAATTACTCATGTATATGATGCGCATGGAGCCGACGTCTCCTGTAACAAGTGCGCCTCGCGGGGTGTGATCACGCATGGTGTATTCTAATACCGAAGGTCCGGGGGTGGTACTATCAAAACCGTCGGCTAGAAAAACCAACGATGCGCTGTGGATGAAAACGTTCAATGGAAACGGCGTTTTTCCGGAAAGTGCGCCGGGGGAAATGCGGGACCGGCATTTGGGCTGTGCAAATAAATACCATAGAGAAAACCACACTAAGGGAATGCTGGCGCCCCCGGAGTCGCGCATACTCTGCAGAGTAAACCAAAAGGGTTTTAAGATGGGTAAGGGTCAAAAAAAAATTTTTCACGTAAGCTTAAGAAATTCCCCAAAATGGGACAAAAAAAGCAGCCCCAATACTTAGTACAGTCTATCAAAAGATGTGTGGTGTGTGAAAAAGATATATGAAAGGAAATTGAAGCTGCGGGGTACAAATAAAAATTTAAAAAACATTATAAAAGGGTTTTAGAGGATGCAGGGGCGTTGCTGGGTCCCCAAAAACATCCGGGGCTCGGGCCCTTTGTTTTTTCCCCGCTCTTGAAAAAACTGCGGATTTTTTTTTACAGAGAAAAAATTTTCTGTTCCTTCACTAATTTTTGCAATCCCACCAGATCCCTCCATCTCCTCGCAGTCCTGAAAAGTAAAAATCACCAATGAAAAATTAATTTTTAGAACTTCTCCTTATATACAATACCCTAAACAGTCACCAAATAATCCCCGATACATGGAGAAATCTACCAGACAAGTGATTGTTACTAAAACCTCCTAAAAAAACCAAAAGACCCAAAATATTATACTTAAGGCTAAAATTTAATTGCCAGACCCGACCAAACCGGGGACCCAATGTGCCTCACTGTACACAGGCTCTGTTACATATCCCACCCCCCCATACAGGGACCATATAGGGTGATATAGTTGTATGTAGACTCGCAGACTTAAGTGATTCCCCCGCTGTTAATTTAGTAACTCCCGGAGACGTTTTTTCTGATCAGCGTCTTTCCTTTCCCTTTTCTTCTCCACCCGGGTTCCCAAAACCCCCCCCCTTTGTGTTTCCCCCCCGGGCCCCAATACTCGTAAAGAGATTTGGACACAAATATCTTGAACCCTCACTTTTTCCGAATTTTAATTTTAGGATAGCAGCCCCCTCAGTTGGGTTTTAATAGGGGACTGAAGCAGTATTGGGGCCCAGGAGGTAATGGGGCCACGGCAGGTTTTGGGGGCCACAGGAGGTATATGGGGCCCTGAGGCAGAATATAGGGGCAATGAGGAGTAATTAGCATGAGGCAGTATATAAGAGCACTGAGGCAGGTATATAGGGAAAGAGGCGTATATAGGGGCCAAGGCAGGTAGGGGGGGGCACAGGAGGTATAGGGGGGCACGGCAGTACATGGGGCCCCCGGCAGGTTAAAAAGTCATTGAGGCGTATATGGGGCCACAGGATTGGGGGGGCTGGGCATAATAGGGGCCACGGGCAGGAAAGGGGGGCACTGAGGCAGTTTATGGGGGGGAACAGGCAGTATAGGGGCCAAGGGGATTTAGGGTCATTGAGGCAGTATTGGGGGCACTGAGGCGGGTTTATGGGGGAAATGAGGGTTAAATGGGGGCCAAAGGCAGGTATATGGGGGGCACAGGCAGGTATATGGGGGCACGGGCAGGTATATGGGGGCACAGGCAGGTTAATGGGGGCACAGACAGGTTTTGGGGGGCACAGGCAGGTTTTTGGGGGCAAAGGAGGTTATGGGGGAAGGATCATATGGGGGCCACAGGAAGGGATATGGGGGCCACAGGCAGGGTATGGGGGGCCAGGCAGGGATAGGGGGCACAGGCGGGATATGGGGGCACAGCATTTTATGGGGGTCCAGGAGTATATGGGGGGCCCAGGAGGTAAAAAGGGACAGGCAGCATTGGGGGCCAGGCAGGCTTTTAAGGGGCCAGGCAGTATTTTGGGGGCCCAAGACGGGGATAGGGGGGGCCAAAAGGCAGCATATGGGGGTCCAGGCGGGGATATGGGGCCAAGGCAGGCATTATGGGGCAAGGCAGGGATATGGGGGGCCCAGGCAGCATTATAGGGGCCAGGAGGGATATGGGGGCCACAGGCAGGCTTATGGGGCCTGAGGCAGGAAACGCTAAAAAAATAAAACTTTAAATATCACCTTAACTCCCGGCGGGTGTGCTCCGGTCCTCTTCACCCCGGCTCCTCCGGCAGCCTCGGGGCACGGCCTAGACGCGCTGTGCGCCCCGAGGAAAGGCAGGTCGCGATGACTGATGTAATGCGACGCCCCGGTGAGACACACGGGGCCGCGGCGGGTCCCCAGCCTGTGAGGACCCCGGGGCCTCATGGGGTAGGCCCGCGGGTCCCACACGCTGCGGGGCAGGGGGCCCACTCTCTTCCCCGCGAAAAAAGCCCCCAGCTGTGTGTGGTCCGCGGCAATGCGCGAAAAAGCCCGTCAGTGCTCCCGGCCCCGCGCAAAAAGGCCTGGAGCCTGGGAGACTGGGGCCAGGGGGTTTTATTCGGGGCCCCAGCCCCGAATAAAACAGCCTAGCGACGACCCTGGGGAGATGGTAAATAAAATTTTATCCCCCCAAAAAAAATTAACTATATAACCACAAAAACAAACTATGTTAAAAATATAATGCCATTAGAATGTAAATGCCCTGATATTCAGAGATTGATATTTTGAAGAAACAGGGTATGTATGCTGTCATTGTCATATCTATAGAATAATATATGGTTAAACCAAGAAGCTCAATTAGTTACTGTAAATCAAAATAATAATAATAAATCAAAACCAAAGATAAGACATAAAAATATATAATGATAAAAAAGAAAGAAAAATTTATTCGATATGTCAGACAAACTCGTTAATAAATGGTTTTAAAGCTAAGAGAATCATTAATACCAAAAGGATGCAAGGTTTTTAAGCGAAAGATCCAAATTGCCTCACGCTGTAAGACTTTTTTTTATCAAAGTCACCTTTCCGAACTGATGGAATAACAACTTCAATGACAGAAAAGGTAAGTGCGAGGGGGTTTTCAGAGTGTATCAGATTCATATGTGTTGCCAAAGGGGTGTCACGTTTATTTCGAATATCACCCACATGCTCCAAGATACGACGCCTGAATTCGCGTGTTGTCTTTCCCACATACATGAGGGGACAGTTGCAAGAGGCTTGATAGACTACGCCTCTAGTCTTGCAATTTGCATAGCTATAGGCCTTAAATTCTCTGCCAGTATGGAGATTTTTGACTCCTTTTGAAACTATGATAAACTTACAAGCCTTGCAGCTCCCACATTTATAGGTACCAGTGATGTTACTACGCAGCCATGTATTTTCAGACTTAGGGGAGATGTAGTGGCTATGTACCAGTCGATCTCCCATATTTTTACCCCGTCGAAAAGAAATCTGGGGATATGTCTCAATAAACTCAAGAAGGTCGGGATCCTGTTGTAGAAGGGGCCAAAAATTTTTGATAATCCTCATTACCTGATCTGAGGCATTATCAAAAGTGCCGATGATTCTCAATTTTGTATCATTCTGCAGACTTGTTTGTGATTTTAACAATGATGTACGGTCGGCGTTACGGGCCCAGTCATAAGCTTCTTTTAGAATTTTCTGGGGGTAGCCACGTTCGGTAAACCTCCCTCTGAGTACATCTGCCTCCCTCTTGAAGGAGGACAGTGAGGAGCAATTTCGCCTGGCTCTGATGTATTGGCCTTTTGGTATACCGCGTCGTAGCGGAAAAGGATGTGCACTATCCCATCTGAGAAGGCTGTTGCCAGCCGTGGGTTTTCTATATAGAGTGGTTTCTAAGGTCCCATTTTGGGTTTTCTTGATTGTGATATCAAGAAAAACCAACTCTGAAGCCTGGATGGTAGAGGTGAACCTTAGACCCATTGTGTTAACATTCAACCTGTCCACAAATTCATTAAATAGGACATCAGTCCCAGACCACAGAATGATGATGTCATCGATGTAGTGGCCCCAAAACAAAATATTTTCAAATGCATCCTGATACTGTTCGGAAAAAACAATGGTGTTTTCCCACCAGCCCAGGGAGAGATTTGCGTATGAAGGAGCGCAAGGGCTCCCCATAGCCGTCCCCCTGAGCTGGTGGTAATAACGACCATTGAATAGAAAAAAATTGTGGGTGAGAACAAAATGAAGAAGTCTGAGTACGAAGTTACTATGATCCTGAAGGAAATTACTCCTAGTGTTCAAAAATGACTGAACTGCTTCTAAACCAAAATCATGCAGTATAGAACTATAGAGGGCCTCCACATCAATGCTACAGAGCCATACTTCCGGTTCGATGGTCATACCATCAAGTTTTATGAGAAGATCAGTGGTATCTTTAATATAAGATGGCAAGGCAGTAACGAAAGGAGACAGTATTGATTCAATGTATAGACTTATGTTTTGGGTCAGATTGTTTATGCCCGATACAATGGGTCTACATTTCAGTGGTACAAGTCCTTTATGGACTTTTGGTAGGCCGTAAAATGTGGCAATTTGTGGGGATGATGGCAACATAAAAGAAAATTCATTTTTATCAATAAGTGAAAGAGATAAAGCATCACGTAAAAGGAGATCTAATTCTTTTTTATATGAGATGGTTGGATCTGATGTTAAAATAGTATATGCATTAGGGTCTTGAAGAACATCCATACAATTTTTAACATAGTCCTGATGGTTTAAAATCACTATGTTTCCCCCCTTATCGGAGGACTTTATTATAATTGATTTGTCTTGTTCTAATTTTTTGAGGGCGAAATATTCATCTTTAGTCAAATTATAAGATCTAGGTTGTGTATTTCCCTCAGTGTATTTAGTAAGAAATTTAGTAAGATATATTTATCTGTCTATATGTAGGTTTAATATATCATAACCCTACTCTTAGTTTACAATACATATTTTTATGCTTTGCTTGGCGCATATTTCTGTGCTTAAGCATTAGAATATTTATCTCATATTTATTTCTGCTTTGTTTTTCTTTGGTATTTCTATGGAACATGGATGGAAGTGAATAATGTATACATGGCAATCTAGCCTTTACTGCATACATTAATGTGCTGAAATTTAGTAAGATACATTTATCTGTCTATATGTAGGTTTAATATATCATAACCCTACTCTTAGTTTACAATACATATTTTTGTGCTTTGCTTGGCGCATATTTCTGTGCTTAAACATTATAATATTTATCTCATATTTATTTCTGCTTTGTTTTTCTTTGGTATTTCTATTTAGTTTTTTCTATCACGGTTTTGCACTTATATTTTTTTTAATTAGTTATTTCTTTATTTATTTATAGTCCTCGTAGTACTTAACAATATTACTTAGAGTGAGTAGGGATTGTCTTTAGGGATAGGTAGGTTAGGTTCCTGAGTAGGGTCGTCCTTCTTCAGGGCGGTACCCCTACTTTTCTTAGGCCTTAGTATTATTAGGGATTTATAGGGACACTTCAGTTTCCCTTTTTTTAAAAAAAATTGAATAAAAGTTACATTTTAGCCTGAAGGCGTATTTTTTGTCATATTTGTAGTTTTCTCTGTTTATAGTTTACCTACGCCGAGCCTTCGTATCTTAGGTGTACTCTTCACTATTTATCTTCAAAAGAGATTCTGTAGTTTTTTCTTGAGCACTGCAAGTCATGACTCAAGAAACTAAACTGCTGCCATTAGTTTGGTTTATAGGAAAAAGTTAAATATAGATAAGGCTATGTTCACATTGGCAGTACGACATCTGTTTATTCGCAACAGACCCATATGGGGATTGACCAATGCCATTTACTTATAATGGGGTTTCACTGGACTAAATGTATAAACTAAATGTCACGTGACCTCCCAGCATTGCGTTAGTAACAGGGTTACATGACATCTATGGGATAACTAAATAGGATTTAAGGAGCTGTCCAGGTAATTTGTTTTAATTTTTTGGGGATACTGCTGCACTAAAAATGATACTTTCCTCTCTACTCACTTTCGATTCAGCACTGCGCCATCCTCACTCTTTTCCGATCTTCTATTTTCTTTTACTTTTTTTCCAAATAGGATGTCCCCACTGCAGCGGTCATGTGCCATTGGCTAACATCATCATTCAGAGCGTTTACCTACAACCAGTGAAGTCAGACAATAACACAACTGCTGCAGCGATGACATCCTGATTGGAAGAAGAGCAGAAGAAACAGACGATTAACCGTGCAATTGTCAACACAACACACAACTGTCTCTAGGTAATGTTATGTTGTTGTTAATAAATTTAAGTGTAAAAAACGCAAAGCAGAAAGATGAGACAGAGAGGCAAATGTGTGAATGGCATCTCCAAAGACACTGACAGAAAAGATAAGACGCTGCTAGAGGTAGTAATACTGGAGAAGTTCTGCTCCTCCATACACTATAGTTACCTGGATACCAGGGTCACATGACCTGTGTGGTGGTCACATGATAAGAAGCTGCTGGAGGTAGTAATACTGGAGAAGTTCTGCTCCTCCATACACTACTGTTACCTGGATACCAGGGTCACATGACCTGTGTGGTGGTCACATGATAAGACACTGCTAGAGGTAGTAATACTGGAGAAGTGCTGCTCCTCCATACACTGCTGTTACCTGGATACCAGGGGTCACATGGCCTGTGTGGTGGTCACATGATAAGACGCTGCTGACGGTAGTAATACTGGAGTAGTTCTGCTCCTACATACACTACTGTTACCTGGATACCAGGGGGTCACATGACCTGTGTGTGTGTCTGTGTGTGTGTGTGGGGGGGGGGGGGTCACATGATCAGAAGCTGCTGGAGGTAGTAATACTGGATAAGTTCTGAACCTACATACACTACTGTTACCTGGATACCAGGGTCACATGACCTGTGTGGTGGCCATATGATCAGAAGCTGCTGGAGGTAGTAATACTGGAGAAGTTCTGCTCCTTCATACACTACTGGTACCTGGATACCAGGGTCACATGACTTGTGTGGGGGGGTCACATGATAAGACGCTGCTGTAGGTACTAAGTTCTGCTCCTCCATTCACTACTGTTACCTGGATACCAGGGGTCACATGACCTGTGTGGGGGTCACATGATGAGATGCTGCTGGAGGTAGCAATACTGGAGAAGTTCTGCTCCTCCATACACTACTGTTACCTGGATACCAGGGATCACATTAGCTGTGTGGGGGTCACTTGTTTAGATGCTGCTGGAGGTAGTAATACTGGAGAAGTTCTGCTCCTCCATACACTACTGTTACCTGGATACCAGGGGTCACATGACTTGTGTGGGGGGGGTCACATGATAAGATGCTGCTGTCGATAGTAATTTCTGCTCCTCCATACACTACTGTTAACTGGATACCAGAGGTCACATGACTGTTTAGTCCATACAGTTACTTCATAGGAGCCATAACTGTGGACAGGGACGTGGGCTATATCATTTTCTTTTTTCCAGATAGACGCCTACTGCAATGGTATAAAAATGCTTTGGGAGCAGAATTTTTTAATACCCGTACAGTAGAAAATTGTATGATTTAACAAATAAAAAGTGGAAAACTCCTTGAATGTCTGTGTTCGTTATTATAGCATCTTGGTATGACAACTAGAAGCCTTCAAAGTACAGATGGTATCTTGCCATAAAGTTGCCTGCCAATACTAGAAACGTTGTACCGGTTTTCTTTATACCTGGCCTGGAATGTCAGGTGATGGGTTATGTCTGGCTCGATGTTCTGTAGTGGCTTTTCCAGCCCTTTACCAGGAATGACTTGTGTTTCTCTTAAGCCAAGGCTTCGTTTCTCTAAATGTATAATAATGGGATCTGGAAGATGGCTCTGCATGATAAAGAGAGGGCTGAACACAATCTGGAAAGACAAAGAACAGAATGACATTAATCTCTGCACTTTCCAGCTGCTGATATTGTAAATGGCTGCTTCCAAGGTCGTAGCAACCTCCTTCCATCCAGCACATGCGAGGTCACACTGCCGTTGGATCCATTACTCACCATTCGCTGCTGCGCCTGAGAACCGGGCTCTAAGGTTAGAAGTGTGCACCACACGTAAATAATGGGCCCGTTTGAAGATGGCACCTGTGAGCAGGGAGAGGAGATTAATCACAGTGCTTATCTGGATACTGGTACTACTATTTCCTGCTTTTAATTTGAACACATGATCACAGATTATTAATGAAAGATCCACAGCGCACACAAGCGTCGCGTATCAAGTGAATTATATTATACAGTGTGAAAAATATATACAGTCCATACAATTCAAATATTAATAATAGTTGTTAAAGGATCCCATGTTGTCTGGTAATCAGAAATTGATGTGACGTTTCGATCGCTTGGTGACCGATGTCTTAGAGATCACACTGTAGGTGGCGTGGTATAGAGTACAGAATAAGGATATTGTAGTGGGCACTAGAGAGGAAAAGAGGATACGGACGGTGGCTAGAAGGCACTTTGAGGCATAGGTGGCACAGGAAGTGAAATGGAACTAGCCTCAAAGGGGCTATTCTGTCTTGTGGGGGTCCAAATTATCTTAAAAAATAAAGGGTGCACCGAGAAAGAGATTACAACATGCCTTGATGATGTAAAAACACTTTCTGGCTTTATTCACAAAATGGCAGTTTTTTTTTATACTTTTGCAAATTAGTAGATAAGAATCATCACATGTACCTGGCTGTGAAGGTCTATTGGTACATCCTTATCTACAGACCACTCCTCACAGCTCAGGAATGTCTAAACACAGGATGTAACTTCTGAAGAGGTGCCATCTTGGATTACAAGACAATCTCTCCAAACTACTACAGGCGGCCATTTTGTTAACACAATAGTGACAAGAGATATACAGACCGCTTTTACATGCTGTATTACATAGGTATGTGCCTACTATGTGTATATGTGAGGTATATACTAACGAATACATTAAAATGGAGACACAAAGGATCACACATATATATATAACCTTTGTTCCCATCCACAACAGAAGTTCTTATAGAGAGGCAGGAGAGATGCCGGCAACCAGTGATCACCAGACCCCTTGGGATCCTTTAACAACAATAATATCAATATTTGAATGGACTGTATATATTTTTCACACTGTATAATATAATTCACTTGAAATGTAACACTTGTGTGTGCTGTGGATCTTTCATTACTTGTATAATGAAGGCTGAGATACCTGTTTCACAAGCACCCTCTCTAAAATAACCATGTGCTGTGCATTATATGCATATGTTTATAATGATCAGACTATAACATACAAGTTCAGGATAAAAATCAAGTAATAATAGCAGAAAGACTCAAAATAGCTTACTGACCAACAACAGTTCTCCATTCATCTGATATCTTACAGGGATGATCCAGAATTAGTAATAGGATATGTATTTTTCCAGAAAAGGTAGCCTATAGGTCCATGGACTGCCTGGTGTGGCAGATCATTTTCACTCAGGTTAAAAAAAAAAAAAAGCTGCAAAACCAGTCAAAGCCCAATGGCATAAGTGGCGCTGTTTCTAGATTATACTGGGATCTTTATTAAATATTAAAAAAAAGAGTGGTGCATATAAACCACTGAATTGTTCTCGTTTAACTCTGTACACAATGCGGCGACTGTGTCTGGCACTATAATATGCGGTGTCTGTCCCGGGCACATAAAAATAAGCGGGACTGTGCTGGCACTTTAGATAATGCGGTGTCTGTGTTGGCACTATTAAGATGCGCCGACTATGTTGGATAATGATAAGGGTGCTGTGCATGGCACAAAATGATAATGCGGGTGTCTGTCCCGGCACATAGTGTGCGGGTCTTTGCCTGGCCTATATGTAGGGGTTCGTGCCTGGCACTATATGATGAGGGGGGGTTTTTCCTGTGCGGGACTAATGATTTTGCGGCGACTGTTCTGGCACTTAGGGATATGCGGGTCTGTCCCGGGCACTATATGAGAGCGGTGTCTTTTCCTGGCACTATATGAGGGATGCGGTGACTGTGCCGGGGCATTTAATGATTTTTCGGTTCTGTGCCTGGCCTATATGAAATGCGGCGACGTGCCCCTGCACTAAAATTAATGCGCGACTGTCCGGCACTTTTGTAATGCGGTGTTTGTCCCTGGCACAATTATAATGCGCGACGTGCCTTGGCCATATGGATGTGCGGCGACTGTGCCTGGCATATATGAAAATGGGGCGACTGTGCCTGGCACATAAAAGAGCGGACGTGCCTGGCACTATATGATAATGGGGCGATTTTGCCTGGCACTATATATATGCCGATGTGCCGGACTAATGATAAGGGCGACTGTCCAGGCACTTTTTAGGGCGCCAAAGTCCCTGGCATATAGATGAGCGGCGACTGGTCTGGCCAAATTTTTGATGAGGGGTTCTGTGCCGGGATTTATTGATGATGCGGGTCTGTGCCTTTCCATATGTTTAAGCGGTGACTGTGCCGGCATTTTAAAAAAGTTCGGTGTTTTGGCCTGGCACATATAAAACGGGACGTGTCGGCACATTGAAAATGCCGACTGGCCGGCCTATAGATAATGCTGTTTGTCCCGCCATAAAATTGCGGCGACTTCCTGGCACTAATAAATGCGGCGACTGTGCCTGGCACATATGATAAGCGGCGACGTGCCTGGCACATATGATGAGCGGCGACTGTCCTGGCACAATGATAATCGGCGACTGTCCTGGCACTATATGATGATGCGGCGATGTGCGGCACAAATGTAATGCGGCACTGTGCCAGGCACTAAGAGGATGCCCCGCTGGCCTGGCACTATAGAAAGCGCCGACTTTGCCGGCACATATGATAAGGGGGCACTGTGCCAGCACTAATGATAAGCGGTACTGTCCCCTGGCACTTTATGATGTGCGGGTCTTTCGGGCACATTGATATGCGGTTCTGGCCTGCAAATATGAAAATCGTTACTGTCTGGCACATTTTAATGCGGCACTGTGCCTGGCACAAATATGAAGCGGCGATTGTGCCGGGCACAAAATTGATGATCGGGCGTTTGGCCGGGCACATAGATATCCCGGTCTGTCCTGCACTATAAATGAGGGGCACTGGCCTGGCACATTGTGAGCGGGTTTTTGCCTGGCCTAAAAAAATGGGGTGTCCTGTGCCGGGCACAAAATGAAAGCGGTGTAAGCATGGCACATATGATAATGCGGTGATAAGCTGGCAAATGAAAATGGGGGGACTGTGCCTGGCATAGAAATGGGGGGACTGGCCTGGCACTTATGATAAGCGGGGATGTGCCTGGCACTTATGAGAGGGGGGGACTGTGCCTGGCACTTTGATAATGCGGGACGTGCCTGGTCTAATGAAATGCAGTGTCTGTGCCGGGGCACTATAGAAAAGGGGTTCGTGCCGGCACTTTTTGGATGCGCCGACTAGCGGCACTATAGATGATGGCCCCGACTATGTTGGCACAAAAAGAAAATGGGGGACTATCATGGCACATATGATAATGCGGCGACGTGCCGGGCCCCACAATATAATCGGGGACTGTGCCTGGCACTATAGAGGATGGCCAAGGCAACATATATAAAATTTGCCCCCGAGTTTTTAACAGTGCCTGGCACCATGATAACAGACCTTGGGATCTTTAACAATAATCATCAATATTTGAATGCACGGTTATACTTTTTCCCACTGTATAATATAATCACTTGAAATGTAACATTGTGGTGATGCTGGATCTTTCATTACTGTATAATGAAGGTGGTACTGTTTGCACAAGCACCCTCTCTAAAATAACATGTGCTGTCATTTATGCATTGTTCTATAATGATCAACTTAACATACAGTCCGGAAAAATCAAGTAATAATAGCGAAGACTCAAAATAGCTACTGACCAACACATTCTCATTATTGATATCTTACAGGGATGATCAGATTAGTAATGGATATGTATTTTTAGAAAGGTAGCCTATAGTCCATGATGCCTGGTGTGCAGTATTTTCATCAGGTTAAAAAAAAAAAAAAGCTGCAACCAGTAAAGCCAATGGCATATATGATGATGCGCTGTTCTAGATTGATACCTGGATCTTATTAAATATTAAAAAAAAGATGCGGCAACTAAACACTGATGTCACTATTAACTCGAACAATGCGGCGACTGTGCCTGGCACTATATGATAATGCGGGGACTGTGCCTGGCACTATATGATAATGCGGGGACTGTGCCTGGCACTATATGAAAATGTGGTGTCTGTGCCTGGCACTATATGAAAATGCGGTGTCTGTGCATGGCACTATATGATGATGCGGTGTCTGTGCCTGGCACTATATGATGATGCGGTGTCTGTGCCTGGCACTATATGATGATGCGGTGTCTGTGCCTGGCACTATATGATGATGCGGTGTCTGTGCCTGGCACTATATGATAATGTGCCGACTGTGTCTGGCACTATATGATAATGCGGCGACTGTGCCTGGCACTATATGATAATGCGGTGTTTGTGCCTGGCACTATATGATAAAGCGGCGACTGTGACTGGCACTATATGATGATGCGGCGACTGTGCCTGGCACTATATGATGATGCGGGGACTGTGCCTGGCACTATATGATGATGCGGCGACTGTGCCTGGCACTATATGATAATGCGGCGACTGTGCCCGGCACTATACGATGCTGCGCCGACTGTGCCTGGCACTATATGATGATGCGGCGACTGTGTCTGTCAATATATGATGATGCGGGGTCTGTGCCTGGCACTATATGATGATGCGGTGTCTGTGCCTGGCACTATATGATGATGCGGGGACTGTGCCTGGCACTATATGATAATGCGGTGTCTGAGCCTGGCACTATATGATAAAGCGGGGACTGTGCCTGGCACTATAGGATGATGCGGGGACTGTGCCTGGCACTATATGATGATGCGGGACTGTGCCTGGCACTATATGATAATGCGGGGACTGTGCCTGGCACTATATGATAATGCAGGGTCTGTGCCTGGCACTATATGAAAATGCGGGGTCTGTGCCTGGCACTATATGATGATGCGCCGACTATGTCTGGCACTATATGATAATGCGCCGACTCTGTCTGCCACTATATGATAATGCGGCGACTTTGCATGGCACTATATGATTATGCGGCGACTGTGCCTGGCACTATATGATAATGCGGGGACTGTGCCTGGCACTATATGATGATGCGGGGTCTGTGCCTGGCACTATATGAAAAGGGGGGGTCTGTGCCTGGCACTATATGAATGCGTGTCTGCCTGGCACTATATGATTATGCGGGGTCTGTGCCTGGCACTATTTGATTATGCGGGGTCTGTGCCTGGCACTATATGATAATGCTGTGTCTGTGCCTGGCACTATATGAAAATGCGGTGTCTGTGCCTGGCACTATATGAAAATGCGGTGTCTGTGCCTGGCACTATATGATGATGCGGTGTCAGTGCCTGGCACTATATGATGATGCGGTGACTGTTCCTGGCACTATATGATGATGCGGTGTCTGTGCCTGGCACTATATGATGATGCGGTGTCTGTGCCTGGCACTATATGATGATGCGGTGTCTGTGCCTGGCACTATATGATGATGCGGTGTCTGTGCCTGGCACTATATGATGATGCGGTGTCTGTGCCTGGCACTATATGATAATGCGGTGACTGTGCCTGGCACTATATGATGATGCGGTGTCTGTGCCTGGCACTATATGATAATGCGGTGACTGTGACTGGCACTATATGATAATGCGGTGACTGTGCCTGGCACTATATGAAGATGCGGGGTCTGTGCCTGGCTCTATATGATAATGCGGTGACTGTGCCTGGCACTATATGATAATGCAGTGTCTGTGCCTGGCACTATATGATAATTCGGGGACTGTGCCTGGCACTATATGATAATGCAGTGTCTGTGCCTGCTGAAAATGCTGTCTGGCATGGCACTATATGATGATGCGCCGACTATGTCTGGCACTATATGATAATGCGGTGTCTGTGCCTGGCACTATATGATGATGCGGTGTCTGTGCCTGGCACTATATGATGATGCGGCGACTGTGCCTGGCACTATATGATGATGCGGCGACTGTGCCTGGCACTATATGATAATGCGGCGACTGTGCCTGGCACTATATGATAATGCGGCGACTGTGCCTGGCACTATATGATTATGCGGTGTCTGTGCCAGGCACTATATGATGATGCGGTGACTGTGCCAGGCACTATATGATGATGCGGCGACTGTGCCTGGCACTATATGATAATGCGGTGTCTGTGCCTGGCACTATATGATAATGCGGTGTCTGTGCCTGGCACTATATGATAATGCGGTGACTGTGCCAGGCACTATATGATAATGCGGTGACTGTGCCTGGCACTATATGATAATGCGGTGACTGTGCCTGGCACTATATGATAATGCGGCGACTGTGCCTGGCACTATATGATAATGCGGCGACTGTGCCTGGCACTATATGATAATGCGGCGACTGTGCCTGGCACTATATGATAATGCGGGGTCTGTGCCAGGCACTATATGATAATGCGGCGACTGTGCCTGGTACTATATGAAAATGCGGTGTCTGTGCCTGGCACTATATGATAATGTGGTGACTGTGCTGGGCACTATATGACAATGCGGTGATTGTGCCTGGCACTATATGATAATGCCGCGACTGTGCCTAGCACTATATGATAATGCGGCGACTGTGCTGGGAACTATATGATAATGCGGTGACTGTGCCTGGCACTCTATGATAATGCGGCGACTGTGCTGGGAACTATATGATAATGCGGCGACGGCCTGTTATATGTAATCGGCGACTGTGCCACTAGTGCGCGACTATCCCACTAATAATGCGCTGTGCGGACTATGATAAGCTGGCAACTGCAACTATATGATAATGCGCTGCCGGCACTTAAGTGCGACTGTGCCTGTGTACTATATGATAAGGGGCGTGTCGGAACTATTGATAATGCGGTGATGTGCCGACTATATGATAATGCGGTGACTGTGCCTGGCACTATATGATAATGCGGTGACTGTGCCTGGCACTATATGATAAAGCGGTGACTGAGCAAGGCACTATATGATAATGCGGGGAGTGGGCAGGTAACTATTTGATAATGCGGTGACTGTGCCTGTCACTATATGATTATGCGGAGACTGTGCCAGTCACTATATGATAATGCGGCGACTGTGCCTGGTACTATATGATAATGCGGTGACTGTGCCTGGCACTATATGATAATGCGGCGACTGTGCCAGGCACTATATGATAATGTAGTCCCACATCTGGAAACTGCACCTATCTTGAGAATGGGCCCCCTGAACTTCTCTGTGCAGAATGGAGAGATGGCCGCTCTTGTGCAGCACTCTCCTTTCTGTTCTGTGGGAGTTCTGCGTACACAAGGGCAAGAGGGATCTACTGATATAACATAAATGTGTGAGATGGAAAAAAAAGTGTTATGGTGCATTGCTAGAATATACCTGATCTCCGACCACTGAGATGTTTAAAACCTCTTAGATGATGGGACCTGCCCCTTTAAAATGCCCACTGTCTCTGCTGCTTTATGTCATGACAGTGCGATCTCTCTACCGTTGGACCCTTTGGTTGATTATCTAACACCAGCCCACTGCACTACAGAGTAGCATGAGGGATACAAGCGAGTCATTATTATTTGTCTTATTCCTATATATGCTGCTCGGGTATTATGTGATATGTATCTGTGATATCGGCTATACCTAACTGTGGATATACTTGGGTTTATATTGACTCTTTATATGTGATCATTGTGGATATATATATATTTGGAAATGGTTTGGATTCCCTATAGAACAAATACGGGAAAAACTCATCAGAACTCTGCATTTTTGCTGTTAAATATTATTTAATAAATATATGTTTATTAGTGTTCTTTTCAATCATATTAGTCTATTGGTGTTCCTGGATATCCCTCTAATATGTTTTGTATATACTGTACATATTGATACTACTCTACCTTTTTGCCATTTTGATTTCCCTCCCCTCCTGTCTACATCTGGTACACTCAGTTCTTTGTACAGGTATCTATGAGTGCAGTGTGAAACAGGGGTATTGAGTGATAGGCTACCCTACTTTTGGCTAGCTAGATATAGGCTCTCTAGTAGGGTGTGTATAGGGACTTGTAGGGAATCTTATTGTTAATATGAATCAAAAAGGTTAGATTGTATTAGATATTTATCTCCAAGGCCCACATTTTTGTATGTTTTGATTTGATAATCTGTGTGTGACCTGGTTCTATATTGGTTTCTGGTGTATGTGTGGGTGTATGTATGGATGGGTGGGTGGGTGTGATGTTTGGGTGGGTGGGTTGGGCGGATTGGTGGTGATGTTTGGGTGGGTTAGGCGGGTGGGTGTGATGTTTGTGTTGGTGGGTTGGACGGGTGGGTGTGATGTTTGGGTGGTGTGATGTTTGGGTGGGTGGGTTGGGCGGGTTGGAGGTGATGTTTGGGTGGGTTAGGCAGGTGGGTGTGATGTTTGGTGGGGGTGGGTTGGACGGGTGGGTGTATGGTTGGGTGGGTGGGTTGGGGGTCTCTCCATTATCATTTGTAGAGCAATGTGTTCTTTCATTTTTAAATACTGGTAGTGATGTTGTCTCTGGTACAGAACAATAAAGTCCTTTTCATAAGGTGACCGAGCAGAGATAGTCAATTAGGAGAATCTTAAGACAGAGTTAAATAAGCTAAATTTTCTTTAACATTTTATGTTGGGTTTTTATTCTAGAGGTTCTCTACCCTTTCACATACTTTTCAACTATTCAATAACCTCTGGGAACCCCTTGACGTTTTGGGAGGTGAGCTTAATACAATCTTTGATCAAATACTGTAAACTAAGAGTCCCAGGTTTTTCATATTTTCCTTAGCAGTAATGCATTTCCAATATTCCTATATACCTTGAGGTTTTACTTAGTTTTTAGTGTGCCACTGATATTTGTATTAGATGTATGCTATTGCCTTTTCAGTGTGCACCTATGCTTACGTTTTTCAAAATATATTTTAGATGTGCACAGCCTTATTACGTTTTGTAGTCTATTTGAGAAATGGCAATCTCATTGGCTTGCTGCACTCAGCTGCCTCTTTTAAACCAGTGCAGGATAATCCAATTGCAAGTTCCTACCACTCCCTGAGAAGTTGCAGTCTGAATTGACTCCTAGTGAGGTAACATGTTCAGTGTAGGGACTCACCTGCTCTGGGAACCCCTTGATGTTTTGGGAGGTGAGCTTAATACAATCTTTGATCAAATACTGTAAACTAAGAGTCCCAGGTTTTTCATATTTTCCTTAGCAGTAATGCATTTCCAATATTCCTATATACCTTGAGGTTTTACTTAGTTTTTAGTGTGCCACTGATATTTGTATTAGATGTATTCAATAACCTACACTAATTGAATTCAGAAAACGTCACCAAACTGGACAAACTGGGAAAATATATTTTAGTGTGCACACCCCATTTCGTTTTGTAGTCATTTGAGAAATGGCAATCTCATTGGCTTGCTGCACTCAGCGCCCTTTTAAACCAGTGCAGGAAAATCCAATTGCAATTCCTCCCATCCCTAGAAGTTGCAGTCTAAATTGGCCCCTGGAGGGAAACTTTTTCGTGTGGGGACTCCCTGTTTGGGGAACCCCCCTTGTTTTTTTTGGAGGTGACTTAATACAATCTTTGATCAAAAACGAAAAACTAAGAGCCCCATTTTTTCATATTTTCCTTAGAGTAATACATTTCCAAATTCCTAAAACTTGGGGTTTTATTAGTTTTTTGTGTGCCACTGATATTTGTTTTTAGTGTATTCAAAAACCTACAAAATTAAATTTAAAAAAACGTCACCAAACTGGACAAACTGGGCCTCATTCATGAAAACTGTCTAAGCGTAAGATTGTCCCCACAGCAACCAATCCGAGCTCAGCTTTCACTTTTTCAGAGCAGAATAAGAAGTGCAAGCTGAGCTCTGATTGGTTTCTGTGGGCAACATTCCTACGCTTAGACAGTTTTCATAAATGAGGTCCATTGTGTATGTAGCGGCTACTTTTTTTTATGTATTTCATTTTACTACAGACTATTTTTCAGTAACATCTTAATCTACGATGACATTCCTAATATATACAATTCCTTAGCTAGAAATCAATTCCAATGCAACCAATAAATGCAGACAGATGTAGAGACCCTCACACACCCTCCCCAAACCCTGCCGACTCTATTAGATGCAGTATGCATTTTGTCTACTGAATGGTGCAATAAGGGTGGAATTCATTTTGTCAAGCAATTTTTTTTTTTTTTTGGGAAAGACAGGAAATCCATGTCTAACATATCAACAGTAAAGTGAACAGATGTAAAATATCTACATCACATAGTCAAAGAACAAGGGCTTTGCCAACTTCTAAACAGGCCAGGAACATAGGGTGTGTAAATGAGAACATTGCTCAAGCATTTTCTCACACACAAATTGCAAACTGCTTCTCGGTAGCCTGTCTTGTAATGCGATCAAGACACGTCACTACTAGAGTCCACAGTGATATGATCCCACTATGCGGCGATCCCGCTCCTTGCTTCCTGAGCGGGCTAAACATTTGGAAGAAAACTTTGAACTGTGATATCAACAGAAATGTCACAGTATATAAATAATGCATAGACGGCCGTGCCCACATGGAATGTAGGCTTATCCAAGACATTGGGCAGATAAACAGAACATCCTGGAGCACAATCAGACCAGGGCACTGGGCTGTACACGTCAGCAGGTCTAATTTTTTTTGGGACCATATAAATATATGGAAGAAATCAACTAAGGTGCCATTAGTTAAACAGAACTTTAAATGCTCAACATACAGCCATCTTGTATTTTGTAGCATTTGTTTTAAAAGACCTTTGATATAATGAAATGAGTCATATGATCTGTCTACATTCAGTTGCTTAAAGGGGATGTATTGCTTCATCAGTTCGGCTGTTTTCTTGACGCTTGATTCTCTCAGTTTCTGAAATCCAGGGGCGTTTCTTTCCCCTCCCAGCTGGGTGTTTCTTAACTGAAGGGGGATGACATCATCCCCCCTTCACTGTTCATGCTCGCTCCAGAGTCAGTGTGTTCCACCCCTCTCTGAGTCCACAGGTCACTGTCCTCTCCCTATGCAGTCTTATTTTGTAAGAGCTGTTTTCATACCACAGGCCTGCATTCAGTCTAGACAGTCTATGAACTCAGAGCACTGATCTCTTCTTCTCTCACAGCTGGAGGCTTGTTACAGCTGAATCCAGTCTTCTATGAACTCATCCAGAGCACAGATCCATCTCCCTTCTATGTTTACACAAGGCACCAAGGCACAATTCTGCTGTTTTCTGATTGTAGAAGAAGAAGCAGTGTCAATGAGGAGCTGCTAGCTGCCCCTTACACGCAGGAGCATTAGGCACCGAGGTATAATTCTGCTGTTTCTGATTGTAGAAGCAGCTGAAGTGTCATTAAGGAGCTTGTGGAGGTATAGAGTGAAATTGTTGCCGGTCCCTTATTTTGAGTGAGAGAGGCAGAAATGCACGCTCCCGTGAATACGACCGGGGCCGAACAGAATGTAAATTAGTAGAGCCATCAGCCAATGAAGTGCAAGGAGGTGGGATCCGACCGGCACTGGGGAACAGTGTTTACACAAAACAGAAGATAAGGGAGACAGTGAAAACAAGACAGCTTTGCAAATGACATCCAATTGCAAAGTTGCTTGTTTTCACTGTCCCCTTATTCTGAAGACCATTTAATGAAATGATACAACCCCTTTCATCTAAAGTATATTTAGATATTTTAGGCTGTGATATAATGTATATGTGCCAATGCTGTAAACACAAGTAGACGAACAAAGCTATGTTTCTTTAAGAGCTTAGCTCATGTGATGTGCTATGTACATTCTTACACCCTTTTAAGTGATTTTTGTCAAATAGGAATCCGATTGGCGATTGACGTTTTGTTATCTAATTCACATTTCTGATATTTTATAGGTATCAGCATGTATGGGGGTATACTCCAGGTGTTTGTCAATAAAGAGAGTATTGTAAGCCCGTGTTCACACGGCTTATTCAAGCCGTAATTGCGAGCCGGATTGTGCTCGCAATTCTGGCTTGAACAAGGGGCGGGTACGAGGGCGGGGGCTCGGCCCGCCTGCCCCATAGACTTGCATTATCCACGGCGCGTATTGCGCCTGGATAATGTGCAAGTGACTTTCTCCCCGCCCGGCGGATTAGCAGAGCGGGGAGGAGCGACGGAATCCACTGTTCTCTGTGAGAACTGTGGATTACCGTAATTACTGCGACGGATTGGCGCCGTACTGCAGCGCAAAGCCGGCGCGCAGTACAGCGCCAATCCGCGGCGAAATAAGCCGTGTGAACGGCCCCTAAGGGTTCCACCTTGGGAAGACTTCCATAAGCCAACATCAACTCTTCTGTCTCTTCCGTGCCCGATTTGTTAGAGCATACATTTTCCTCTACCCTATGGGGAACCTATCGCTGAATCCTGAAGGTAACTGGAGATTGAGAGTCCATTTAAAGATTTGCAATTACAAATGCACACTTAGATGGGAACAGGTGCATGGAAATTTACAGGTCCTGTGATTTTACATCACCATTTTTAATGTAGAAAAATCTCTATGCAAAATATTTAGGCAATAGAAGAAAAATAAAAATGTGATCAAATTTAGCAAAAATAGTTGTTAGTGTAGATGTTACAGGGATTTTGTCCTTAATCTGTTTAACAGAGTCTGCTTCAGGCTGTGGGCGATCCTACAGTAGTGACTAATTAACGTTGAGCCTGTTAGAGGGACTTTGGTGATGGAGCAAAGAGTAAAGTCATTATCCCGACCATGGTTCCTAGAGCAGAGAGAGGTGGTTGGTAACTAAAGTAACTTCTGTAAACAAGCAGGAAGTAAGAGCTGCTCGAACTCTGAAGTTAAGCAAAATCTGAACAGCACTATATTTGGTAATATTATATTTGCCTACATGTTTAAAGCTAATCAATGTGGTAAGAAGTCCATTTCAATCACACATAGATGCCCTTGACTTGTTATTCATCTCAATGGTTGATGACAGTTTGTAAGAAAGGGCACAAATGGAGTAAACTATGGGGGATATGTATGAAAACTGTCTAGGTCAAAGACTTTTCTTGTTGCCTATAGCAACCAATCAGGGATCCCCTTTCATTTATTTCTGCTCTGAAGAAAAAGACCTAAAAAGTTTTCATATATGCCCCCTATGTTTCTTGATAGATGATAATTGTTTGACTGCTGTTCATCCCACAGCTGGACGGCCTAGAATCTCCCGGCCTTCCTCACTGTGCTCATGCAGTGAGGAAGTCTTTAACTCCTTAACGACCCCCTGCCGACTTTAAACGTCGCCGCAGACACCGGAGTTTGCGCCGCAGCAGCGCTGGGATCGGGGCTGTACTACACAGCCCTGATCCCAGAGCATCCCCTGCGAGCACCGGGGAGCGGAGGAAACCTCTGCAACCCAATGCTTTAACCGTTTGATTGCGGCAGTGCGTTACTGCAGCGCAATCAAAGGGTTTCCCCTGCTCTGTCTGAACGCCCGGTGACCCGACAGAGACTGGGGAATGGCTGCACAGTCAGCCCTGGGGACCTAGAGTGGCCCCAGAGCTGTCCCGTTATGATAGCCAGTGACCTGGACAAAACTGTGTGGTGTCTAGTCACTGCCCGTGTCAAGTGGACACAGATTAGAATGTATTAGCATATATGAATAGGCTAAAAAACTTTCAAGTGATAAAAAAAAATTGTTTCCTTAAGGGGATTTTTAAAAAAATATAAAAAAAAAAAATCCAGAAAAAAGTGTAAAAAAGATTAAAAAAATTAAATAAAAAAAAAATAAATATTTAATAAAAATATTGTGCTTTGTTACACCCCAAAAAAAAACTACACATATTAGGTATCCACACAAACCGTTTAAAAACCTTTTAGAATTAATCTAACAGGTTATTTTGTGTTTAAATGTGAATGGTGTAAAAAATAAAAAAAAAAAAATTCTGAATTATTTATAATCGAATTTCAACTATTCCCCCATAAAGTACAGCTTGGTCTCGAATAAACGAGGGGCCCCACACAACTGCGTCATTGAAAAAAAAAAAAAGTTACAACTGTTGAAACGCAGGAGGCAAAAACTAAAAAAATTTTCTGGTCATTAATTACTTTTCAGGTGTTTGGCTTAAGGAGTTAATTGGAGCATGGGACAAATATATGTGCTGCTTCTCCATTCAAAGTCTATGGAACCAATGGAGATAGCAGAGTACAGAACTCACAGTGAGGAAGAACGGGGGACTTGGGTCCCCCATTATAATGATTGTTGGAGTCCCAGTTGCAATCAGACATTTAACAACTATCCTAGGGATACGTGATAAATGACTATGGTGGGAAAACCTCTTTAAGAACAAGTACCAGGGTACTGCTGTACATATTTCACGTACCTGAATGATAAAGCTGTTTTCTGTAGCATCAGAAGTCAGAGAGACATCTTGCGACCATTCCTCGTCTCCTTTCGCCCTTACACATAGCTCTGTAAGCTCACTGTTTTCCAGGACATATGATGGCAACTTCTGTTTGGCTTCCAGGCAATCTACATGTTCTCGCACCACAGCATAGCCATCATGTCCCATGTAGTGCTGTACGACCTTGAGATCAATACTTTCTGGTAGATAGCTGCAGATGATTTGCCGTCCACAAATGATTACCTATAGGATCAATGCAGAAGAATAAGAGGTGGATCTGCTGCTATTATTCTAAGTATTCCAAGTTGCAGCTCCTAAAACAACTACATAGGGCGAGATTCTAGCTTACATTGTAAGGCTGTTCTAGCACAGTCCGTATAATACTGGCCCTGGTTTTACTTTACACTTGTAACATTTCCTCTTTTATTCACATTAGTTTTGTTGTACTATGTTGGATGTGTGAGATATAAATACGGGTGGTTTGTACTATGAGGTACAATGCTTATAAGTGAGAGGGCTGGAGGGACAAGCCAACAAGCCAATCTGTAGGGCGAACTGAAGCCTAGACTTGCTTTAAATTGAAATCTGCATAGAATAACAATATATTTTATATCATTTTTGGCTTTTTTTTTTTTGCTCCTGGGATAATCTCAAGGGTAATGACACTATATAAACATGTGTGGTTTTGTTTTCACATGGTATCATGGCCATACAGGCAGTCCCCGACTTACATCTGTCCCCTAGTTACAAACAGAGACTTATGGGGCATCCTGGCACTTGTAATTCCATGTTCCACAGCATATAGTAGCTGTGGAACGACAAATCCCAGTATGCCACAGCAGCATATTAGGTGAAAATTAGGTGAAATCTTCTTAACAGGGGCATAGACAGCAAAACAAATGTAAAAACCCTTCCCTGCACTATCCAAAACTAAAAAAAAAACCTTTTGTGCTGGAGTTACATTTAATAAATCTACTTGCTCCGACTTACATACAAATTCAACTTAAGAACAAACCTACAGTCCCTATATGGTTCGTAACCCGGGGACTGCCTGTAGATGTAGCAGATCTAAATTTGTCATTTAACTCTTGCAATCTCTGTGTATAGAAATAGTGCTCTGCAGAAGATTAACCTCTAGTTTAAACATGGGTGGGAAACCATTTTTCAGGGGCCATTTTGCCATATACATGGGCGTAACTATATACAGAGCATTCACAGAGGTTGTGGGGGCCCACTCATAGCAATAATAATCTCTTGAGAGCTTACAATCTATTATGTACTCATGTACAAGAACATTGCTCCCTTTTGTAGGGAAAAAATCATCGGTGGCTTTTTGCTCTCTAGCATTACTATGTGGGTTCCCTAATATATGGCGGTATTTATACTTTTACTTAATGGTATTTGTCTCACCACGCTGTTTCAGAGTCAGAAGCAGATTCAGATGCATGCTGTCTCATCTTGGTCAGACTGTGGCTGCTTCTGTGGCAGTATTTAGCATATAAACTGGGCATTCACAAAAAAAAACAAACAATATATTTGGAAAATCTCTTCAATTACCAATCCCTACATGTTTAAAGCTAATCTTTGTAGTAAAACAACCCATTTAATGCTATTTATGCTGCCGTCTCAGTTTATTGTCACCAGGTGAAGGGGCCCCATCAAATTCTGCTACGGAGCTGTATGAATTCTATTTATGTCCATACTTAACATCATTTGCCAGAAAAATGATGTTATAAGTTAGCCTGCTATATTTGGTCAAACATTTAATTAAAGCGGTTTTACCACAACGTAAAATGCGCTGCACAGGTCGCTTGCAGCTAGCTGCGAACTGACCATGCAGAAGAGTGAGGAAGGCGACACTTGTCCTCTCAATTTACTTCTATGGGAACTCCCGAATATAGTCAAGCACACTCAGCTATATTTGTGACCTGTGCAGCTGATTTTACTTTGTGGTAAAACCCTTTTGTATCCTCCTTAATGAGATAACTTGGACTACTTCTCTCCCTGACCAGCACAAGTGATGATGCACATTGCTGAACAGATGAGTATATCAGCAGCAGCACAGGAGTTGTAACTGAAGTCCTGCATGCCCTCCAAACACGCAATGTGCATGAGCCTTCATCCTCCCTGTGCTATGCTGTCCATGTCCGTCCTTCCTTCCCCAACGTGTAGCAGCAGAAATGGCATGTACAAAAGCTGTTACTGATGCTCTCAATGTCCCTGAGCCAGCAAACAAGAGTCAGTGATTTCTGAAACCAGCGCATGTGCAGTAACACACTGGAAAGTAATAACTTGAGCGAGCTCTGCTACTGCGCATGCGCTGGTCTATGAAGGTCCATGGCACTTGTCTGCTGACTCGGGAACATCAGCTGCAGGTCCGAATCCCTGCTTTAAAACCACAGATCACAGATTGTCCTATGATTATGACTTGTAAAATGTTAACCCTATTATATCGATTTGTAGATTAATCCAAAGCACTCAAAACAGTCTTCAATGCAAATTTTGTAATAAACACAAATTCTAGTTTTATAGAAGACTTTAGAGCGTCATGGATTCTTCTACATGTTTCTGGGCTGCGACGTCCTTCCAGGTGAAACCTTTTACTCATCCACCGAATGCCAATCACATCTCCCTATATCTTATTTTATTGATAACTATTTATACAGGATGCCCTTGCAATGGAAAGTGTCGTGTTTTGGCATCAGTTCGGCTCATGTAAGGCTATCGATACAGAGTACATGTAAAACACAATCAGAGGCTGAGATTTGTAGCTTGCAGTGCAGATATATTTCTGAACACAAATTTTAAAAATTTTGAGGATAAAATATTGAAAAGAGACTAATAAATGTAGATAAGAAATGTATTCCCAACATACTTGCTTCTGGACCCCGTTCAGCTGCCGCACTTTAATGATCAGCGTTGCCGTCCGCCCCTTGTACTGAATGGTTCGAATGAATGTCCCAGCGTTGTCCACATTGAAAGGCTCAGAACAGCGCCAGTTTCCCCAGCCTTCAATACAGATGTGTAGCAGCTGCATGGAGATACAACATCCATTAGAAGTATAGGATCATAAATACACTGCATTCTGTCATTAAGGATTCATTATCATTCTTGTGTAAAGATTTAGGCCTTTTAGCTTCCTGAGGGGGAAAAATAGTTTAACCTCTTTGTTGACACACAATCCATTATATTATGTCACTTCTTTAAAAGCTTCAAAAGTCTGCGCACTTCTTTAAACTTTTCATTGCTATCCTTGTACTAAACTATGTATAGTAACAATTGCCAAGTTTTTACATATATTTATGTATCTAAGTTCTTCCCCCCAATTTTATGTCAAAATTATTAATTGAAAAAGCTATGCAGCTACTATACTTTGCTTGAATTATTCATTTTTCAAGACCTCTGTTTGTTATTAGTAACGAGTAACAGTGTGCTAACTAACCATAAGCACATAGTTGCCAACTTTTGAAATTGAAAAAGCAGGAGACCGTAGTGGGCGGCGCCCATCTTGTCGGTGTGCCACGCCCGTTCAAAAGGCCACACCCACTCCACCTAACTGCATAACGGCTTTGGAAGAAAGCCAGGTAGATGCCCTTATAGCCAGGTAGTAGCCCCCACATAACCAGGTAGTGCCCCTTACAGGCAGGTAGATGCCCCTTTGTAGCCAAGTAGATGCCCCTTGTAGCCAAGTAGATGCCCCTCTGTAGCCAGGTAGATGCCCCCTTTTTAGCCAGGTAGATGCCCCCTTTGTTAGCCAGGTAGATGCCCCCCTTTGTTTGCCAGGTCGTGCCCCTCTGTTGCCGGTAGTTGCCCCTCTTTTGCCGGTAGTTGCCCCTTTGTTAGCCAGGTAGTGCCCCCTCTGTTAGCCAGGTAGAGCCCCCTCTGTTGCCAGGTAGATGCCCCCATTGTTAGCCAGGTATTGCCCCCTTTGTTAGCCAGGTAGTGCCCCTCTGTTAGCCAGGTAGATGCCCCCATTGTTAGCCAGGTAATGCCCCCTTTGTTAGCCAGGTAGTGCCCTCTGTTGCCAGGTAGATGCCCCCATTGTTAGCCAGGTAGTGCCCCCATTGTTAGCCAGGAAGTGCCCCCATTGTGAGCCAGGTAGTGCCCCCATTGTGAACCAGGTAGTGCCCCCATTGTGAGCCAGGTAGTGCCCCCATTGTGAGCCAGGTAGATGCCCCCATTGTTTGCCAGGTAGTGCCCCCATTGTTTGCCAGGTAGTGCCCCCTCTGTTGCCAGGTGATGCCCCCATTGTTTGCCAGGTTTTGCCCCCATTGTTTGCCAGGTAGTGACCCCATTGTTGCCAGGTAGTGACCCCATTGTTTGCCAGGTAGTGCCCCCTCTGTTGCCAGATAGTGCCCCCTTTGTTGCCAGGTAGTGCCCCAATTGTTTGCCAGGTAGTGCCCCCTCTGTTGCCAGGTAGTGCCCCCATTGTTTGCCAGGTAGTGCCCCATTGTTTGCCAGGTAGTGCCACCATTGTTTGCCAGGTAGTGCCCCCATTGTTTGCCAGGTAGTGCCCCTCTGTTGCCAGGTAGTGTCCCCTTTGTTGCCAGGTAGTGCCCCCATTGTTTGCCAGGTAGATGCCCCCTCTGTTGCCAGGTAGTGCCGCCCTGAAAATAAAATAATAAAAGCCACTCACTGACCAGGCTCTGCACGCAGCGGCCGCTCCGGACGATCTCCTCAGGGGAAGTGAGAGCAGCCGCGCGTCACTTCCCCTGCGCCGCTGACCTGTATGTACGGCGCACACCGGCGCTGTACATACAGGGGGAGGAGGGAGGAGGGGAACGATCCCTCCTGCCTCCTCCCTGCACAGCGAGACTCCGGGCGGGTGAAGGCACCGGCAGGGCCGCTTCACCGCCTGTAGGAGCGGCCCGGCGGCGCCAGAGTAGCGAAACCAGCGCTACTCTGTCGCCTGGCGGTCAGTTTAAAGAGCCCCCGCCGCTTGCTGGCGGTGGTAGAAATGCCAACTCTGCCGGGAGGGAGGGGGTGGGGACCCCAATTAGCGGGAACCCCCGCCAAAAGCGGGAGAGTTGGCATGTATGCATAAGCATAATATGGGTGCATTTCTCAACATGCAGCACAGCCAAATGAGCCAGTCTAATGACTCCAAATAAAAAGATCCCTCTGATCTATGACGCGGGTCGTTCAGGTCTTTAGATCCGCAGCCCGTCCGGGATGTGTGGCTGTAAAATGGACATAAAAACATGCACTTGTGTGAAAGCTATAGGCTGCAAATTCATACGGATTAATTCTTCTCACAGATAATTTTGCTACAGTTGAATATAGTGTTGCCCTTTGGATTACGGTCAAAGTTAGCCCCAATTTCAGTGAGGGAAGATCAGAAGCAAAATTTGGCAAAAATTGGCAAATCAAAATGAACCATAAGCCCAACCATCAGTGCAGCATCTGGGGAACCCCAGGATCAGTTTTAAGGTTGGTCTAACCCTAACCTTAAATTCATCTTGTATCAGTCCTATTTTCTCACTTTCATATTTGAATTCTGGGACCTGTTCACTGGCTACTACTAGCCTGCGGTGAAGAGCTGCAGAGGACACCAGGTCTGTAGCTATAGCGACCAGTGATGGCAGCCTATCAGGAGAGATCAAACAGGTCTGTAGCTATAGCAACCAGTGCTGGCAGCCTATCAGGAGATATTGGACAGGTCTGTAGCTATAGCGACCTGAGGAGTGATGAAAGCCCATACAAGAGGCGATATCTAGGAATAGGCAGGACACTGTCAACAGATACATATTGCAAAGTGACTTGTTTTTCCAAGATCTTAAACATCTTTAAACAATTCTTGTAATGAGACAATCTCTCATTCTCAGACTCTACAGAGGTTGTAATGTGCTTGGGATCTGTAATCTTAAAATGGAAGAGGATTGTTTAGAATGTATGAAACTAATGCTGCTGAAATAGCTCTCTTTTGGAGTAGTTCGGACAAAGTTAACACAATATTAGGGCTTGGGTTGGACTAACCCCGGGGCTCCCTAAATGTTGTCCATATGCATGGTGGTGTTCCTAACCTATGCAGAATTTTCCTGGCTTCAGCATGTTCCAAAACCTGAATATTGTGAAAATGTCCTCTAAACTACTAAAAAAAAGAGAGTCACTCGAACAGCAACAATGGCATACATAATAAACAATCCTCTTCCATCTACCGTGGCAGGTAGATATATTGTATTTGCACTGATACAGTACATTGTAGTAATACTGTGTTCCTGATGCATTTAAAATGGTGATACCATTTGTGGCCTATAATGGGTACAATTGTAGCAATCCTTTATTACATTCATTGTCAGGAACCACAAAAATGTTTTCACACAATGGGGCAGATTTATCAGCTATTTGAACTAGACAGTCTAATGATGGACCCAATTTATCATAGCGGCTCATGCTGCTTAATAATTAATTTGGAACATTGTTAGAATTGTCTTTTTACACCAACTATTGATTAGTTCACTTTGTACTGATCAAATAATCCAATTTTTGATGCCATTTTTGTTGTATTTTAAGCCACACCCACTCTTTATAAGAGCCACACCCTATGACCTATTTTTTAAAAACAAATGCACAAAAATCTGATCAAATTTGATGTACTTTGCAAACAAGTCTATGTGCAAACTAGGAGCGGAACTACCGCCGTAGCAGCCATAGCTATGGGTACGGGGGCCCGCCCTTCCTGCTTCAGAACGCCAGGGCCCTCTGTCCACAGCTTTCAGAGGCAGTGACTGCGTGGCCTTAGCAGAGCAGAGCGCCACCACTGTTCTGCTCCGCTACTCAGATTGGTAGGAATAAGGCTTTAGGCTAGAGGACCTATCACCTCCAGAGAAACTTTATGAAGTAACATAAGACTCAAATACAAACACTTTCTCAAATATGCTTCATTAGGAAAATCAAAGCATTTTACCTGTAATTCAGTTTAAAAAAAAAAAAAAAGCAGCTCTGAAGTCGGGCCATGCTGGCACCTGAGAGAAAATTCAGATTTTCGTTGTATCTTAAAGGGGTTGTCTCGCTACAATGATTGGGTTTTAATTTAAAGATCTTTAAAAAACAAGCAGCTTTGCAATATATGTTCAAATTTCAAATGTCTACTGATTTTGAGCTAGCCCCGTTAGTATTACTACATCAGCTTCTCAAAAACTCTATAGTAGCCGACCTGTTGATCCTTATCTTATGGC
Source organism: Phyllomedusa bahiana (assembly GCA_025379985.1). Taxonomy (NCBI): domain Eukaryota; kingdom Metazoa; phylum Chordata; class Amphibia; order Anura; family Hylidae; genus Phyllomedusa; species Phyllomedusa bahiana. The sequence continues at coordinate 62,238 of JAODAL010002653.1, forward strand.
TGTCAGGTCTGAATGACTCATCAAACCTTTGAAGACAGGTCGGGCAGAGAGCCCCTCCCGCACAGAATGCTTCTGTAGTAGAGGGGGGGGGAGGGAGGACTTGGCGTCTGTGTCCATGCAGCCTGGTTTAACCCTGTGTGTCCCTGCTTCCCCCTGCTCTCTACACAGATAGATGTGACAGCAGTGACCCTGTCTGTTACTATAATCATGATATGTCTTTGGAACTGTGACTATACTAATATTATACAGATCAGGGGGCATGTGAATACTTTATGCTCTCCAGTATTAGTGAGACATCCTGAGTATAGTAAACACTTCCTTGTTGTTGCTGGAGATGTGGGACTTGTAAGCTAAGCAGGGGATATAGGAACACATGCATCCCCTCTGCTTATTAGCACACAGCTTCATTTCCCCTCTACACTCCTAGATCAGCCCTCTCCCGCAACATCCCTAGGCAGGCCCACACAGGGTGAACTCCCGAGAGCAAACCCCTCCCCCCCCCCCTGTATAGAAGTTACGTAGCTGCCCGTGTGCTGATGGGAGGGGAGAGAGGGAGCAGAACAGACAGACCAAGAAACACGCCCCTCAGTTCAACTTACCAGGGACACTGACAGGCTGAAAGCTCGTAATGAGACAACTCCTTTAAGTATCTAACTCTAAAAACGACTTCAAGGTAAAGCCCCCTATTTTATTTTGTGTCATGGTCCGTACCACAATGCTGCTGCTCGGTGTGAAGAAACACGCATTGCAGAATATACCACTGCAGATATAAGAGGGGTGTAGCTGATTTCAAATATGGTTTCAAGTATGGAAAAATGGCTTGAATTGTCATTTAACATGATAACATACCTTTTTCTGCTATAGAGAGTGAAAGTAGAAATGTCCCACTTTTAAATATTCATATACTTTCTATGTGCAAAAAAATCTAAATCAACAGCATAGCAAACAAAGCTGAAACGTATTTTGAAAAAAGAGAGAAACTGTCGGTTTAAGGGTTAAATAATAATTGATGGCCCCCGGTAATAACCTTGTCATCAGTCTAAGACCAGATGTGATTACAGGCTGTGGGTGGTTTTTGGAAAGATGACTGGCAGTTGTTCTGCAGCTATTCTTGCTGTAATCTTATCAGTATTATTACTAGGAGATATTCCAAGGTTTCCTGCACTATTAAGTATTAAGAGATTTAGGACACTGACTGGAAGCCTGCTGATAAAGAATATTTGGATCCACACAGTAAAATGCAGTACAAGTAGTAGAAATGTCACTGTTTTGCTGGGGCTGCATTGATGGTCACTGATCTGGGCATGGAAAGTTCATTAAAGTAAATTACTAACTTATAAGTAATTTACTACTTAAAGGGGTTGTATCATTTCATTAAATAGTCTTCAGAATAAGGGGACAGTGAAAACAAGCAACTTTGCAATTGGATGTCATTAGCAAAGCTGTCTTGTTATCACAGTATTCCTGATCTTCGTTTTCTGTAAACAAACTTCTCCAGTGCTGGTCTTAGTTTGATCCCTCCTCCCTGCATTTCATTAGCTGACCCGGAGGGCCGTATTCAAGGAGCTTAAATTCCTGCCTCTCACTCAGAATTAGGGGCAGACAACAATGTAACTCTATACAGCTAGCTGCCTCCTCATTGACACTGAAGCTGTCTCTATAATCAGAAAACAGCACAATTGTGCCACGGTGCCTTAATGCTCCTGCGTGTGAGGGGCCGACAAAAATGTCACTCTATACAGCTAACTGCTCCTTATTGACACTGCAGCTACTGCTACAATCAGAAAACAGCAGAATTTTACGTCAGTACCTTATGTAAACATGAAGGGAGACGGATCTGTGCCCTGGATGGATTCAACTGTAGCAAACCTCCAGCTGTGAGAGATCAGTGCTGAGTTTATAGAAGACCTGTTTAGACTGAATGCAGCCCTGTGGTATGTACACAGCTCTTACAAATTAAGACTGCATAGGGAGAGGACAGTGATATGTGGACTTAGAGAGGGGCAGGGGACACACTGGAGCCAGCATGAACAGTGAAGGGGGGGATGACATCATCCCCCTTCAGTTAAGAAACACCCAGCTGGGAGGGGAAGCAATGCCCCTGGATTTCAGGAAGTGAGAGCATCAAGCTTCAAGGGAACAGCCCAACTGAAGAAGCGATACATCCCCTTTAAAGGGAATTTCCATGACCATTAAAAATATAACCAACAAAAACAACGTTTAATTAAATAAGTTTAATTTCACAGTTTTCTTTATCTGTGTTTTCCAAAAGTGACAGCAGTAGAATGCAGCTATTACTGCTATTATACACACGTGGACAAAATTGTTGGTACCCTTACGTTAAAGAAAGTAAAACCCACAATGGCCGCTGAAATAACCTGAAACTGGAGCTCCGTTTATACGAGTACATAATTGACCCAGATGCGTTTTTTCCGAGGAGTATTCTATCCTCTCTTCAGTAGGTCATTTAAGTCATTCTAAAAACGGGGTAAAATACAATTCAGGGGTTAAGCAGACATGGTTGTGGCCGCACACTCAGTATGCCCTACAAGTGACCTACTGAAGAGAGGATAGAACACTCCTCAGAGAAACGCGTCTGGGTCAATTTTGAATTATGTCTGGACTTACTCACTTGTATAAACGGAGCTCCAGGGATTAGTGAGGAGTCCATTTAGGGGTATTTTTGCGGAATCGTTCTTATCAGGGCGAGTGCTCCGTTGAGGGCAAGATACAGGGTTGTTTAGAATAAAAGGGACAGTTTAGTGTATAATCGTTTTGTTCAGATTATGTATATACATTGATGTTGGAGATCTCTGAAAATCCAGACTTGCCCTTATGTTTATCATCACTGCATTTCTAATCAGGAGGTGGTAAGTCATATTAATAATTGGAAATTGATGATTAGTTTTGTAGTTGTGAGGTTGTATGCCTTTTGTATATAATATATGGGAATTTTAATGGATAGATAAAAAGTGAAGTTTTAAAGGAGGTTTTTTTTTCTTGTAGTTAGGATATACACTCACCGGCCACTTTATTAGGTACACCTGTCCAACTGCTCGTTAACCCCTTAATTTTTAATCAGCCAATCACATGGCAGCAACTCAGTGCATTTAGGCATGTAGACCCTGGTCAAGACAAACTCCTGCAGTTCAAAACGAGCATCAGTTTTGGGGAAGAAAGGTGATTTGAGTGCCTTTGAACGTTGGCATGGTTGTTGGTGCCAGAAGGGCTGGTCTGAGTATTTCAGAAACTGCTGATTCCTGGGATTTTCACGCACAACCCTCTCTAGGGGTTTTTAAAGAATGGTCCGAAAAAGAAAAAACATCCAGTGAGCGGCAGTCCTGTGGGGGAAATGCCTTGTTGATGCCAGAGGTCAAAGGAGAATGGGCAGACTGGTTGAGCTGATAGAAAGGCAACAGTGACTCAAATACCCCCCCTTACAACCAAGGTAGGAGAAGAGCATCTCTGAACGCACAGTACGGCGAACTTTGAGGAATGGGTACACAGGAAAGACCACCCCGGGTGCCACTCCTTTCAGCAAAAAAAAAGGGAAAATGGGCTAATTTCCCCAAGCTCATCAAATTGGACAGAAAGATTGGAAAAACGTTCCCGGGTCTGATGATCTCGATTTCTGCTGCGACATTCGGATGGTAGGGTCAGAATTTGGCGTAAAGAACATGAAAGCGGGATCCATCCTGCCTTGTATCAACGGTTCCCAAGGCTGGGGGGGTGGGTCATGGTGTGGGGATATTTTCTTGGCACTCTTTGGGCCCCTTGGGTCCCAAATTTGGCATCGTTAAAAAAACCTTTTGGTGGAATAATGACCGAAGAATTAGGCATTTCTGAAAAAAAAGGGGGCCCAACCCCGTTACTACAAGGTGTACCAAATAAAGTGGCCGGTGGTGTTACAAACCTTTTCTATTACATACGTTTTTGTTTGTGTAGTATTGCAGAGTAAACAAAAAAGCACTTTTGCAACAGATTTGCATTACCTAAGTCACTTACTGTAACAGAGATGAGCTTTTTTTGTGCATTTACAGCTTTTTCTGCAACTGCTGGTCAGGACACGTCCCCTTTTTCTGTTATTGGCTGACTGATATTTTTCAGCCTGTTTGGGACAGCCTGGGGGAAGTGCACCCTTGCTGGATTGGCTGCTGCATCGGCTTACTCCCCTCTGAGCTGTGTAAAATCAAAAGTGAAACGAATTGCCTGGGGGGTGGGGGCTCTAAAATCCTCTCCCAGCCTAAGGTAACGATCTTGGTTTACGACTATTACTGAAGATTCCCCCCCCTCATAAAACACAATTTTTTCCTGTGCTCCCCCATATAACACAGCTTTTTTAACATTTGCTTCCCCTCCTGCCTGATAAAAATTTTGGGGAGGGGGGGGGAGGGCAGTGTGCATTCCTACACTTGCTTCTCAGTTCAGGCTGTATGTTAACTGATTACACCATTCAGTGATTGGTTATAACAATACCAGGGCTCTGATTTAAAGGGTTTTGGCAGCCCGAAGCATGATAACTCTGCAGCCATGAGAACACTGCAAGAGGGCTGCAGAGCTGACGTCTTGTCCCTTCCCCTGCTTCACACAGAATGATGATGTCACAACTCTTTAGTGAGGAGAGACACGCCTTCTGGGAAGAGAGACTCGCCCCTGTATTTGAACTTGAGACAGATAGAGACAGCTCAAGTCTGCGAAAGCTTCAAACGTTAAAACCCCTTTAATGTCACTTGCCAGAAAGCTCCAGTTTTTTCTTATCCGCTTAAAGGACATTCTCCCAGAGGCTTTGCTGCTTGTCAATAAGTATTCCAGTCTAGCTTTTTTATGATTTTCTTAAAAATGGTTAATCCCCATTACTACATTTGAAAAAGGGGACCCCACGATAGAGCAATATTACATTGATGTACCTTGACCTTGATGTTAACCTCTAATCTGTTTGGCAGTTGTTCTGGATTTTTGGGTTTTGTATTATAAAATCAGATCTTTCATTTTTCATAAATTTTTTCCTTTGGGGGAGCATGTCCAAAAGAGGTTGGCTGCAGTCCAATAGACCTTAAACTTCTGAATAATATGTTTAATTTTAGTAACGGAAACATCAGGCTGTTTGGGCACAGTCTAATAGCCTTTAACATTATTTTCTTTCTAGTCTCCTGAGAAAACTTTTTCCTTAGCCTCCTTGATACCATGATACCAAACAGCACAGTGACTACTTTTTCTCCTTTACATAAGCAGATTGACTGATAAGACTGAGAGACCAGTAATTTTAGGACCCTCATACATCTGAAGCTGGACTGGACTTAACATGTCTCTATGGTCAAATCATTCTCTATCGTTTCTAGGAGTACCATAATTTTTATTTTTTAATTTTTCAGTTGAACCTTTAATTCAAAAAACTCAAAAATTTTTTCCCCATTATTTTGATTTTCAGTCAATTTATGTTATTACAACTTTTTGTCAATTTGAAGTAATTTCAGGGACCATTGTGGGTTTTTCTTTCTTTAACGGAAGAGTACCAACAATTTTTTTCACATGTGTGGAAGTTGACAAATTTTTTCCAACCCTCCTCAATGGCTATCAATGGCTACACAAGTGTACCTTGATTTTTGCTATACTACTGTGTTACTATTCTTTTTCCCATTAAGTAGTCAAGGAACAGAGAAGGTGACAACCTGTATAAGAGCATAAGGTGGGTTTTTTATGACTTTTTTTTAAAGAAAAAAAAAACCCCTCTGATAAGTTAAAAAAAATTGTCACCTGGATACCAGGGGGCACCTGACCTGTGCGGGGTCCATGATAACACTGCTGGAGGGAGTAATACTGGAAAGTTTGCTCCCCATACATACTGTTACCTGGATTTTAAAGGGGGCACATGATTAGTGGGTGGGCAATGTAAGACGCTGCTGGGGGAGTAATATGGGAAGTATCTTTCAATAAACTACTGTTATCTGTATACCAAAGGCTACATGACTGTTTTATCCATAGAGTTACTCCATGTGAGCCATTATTAGGCACCGGAACGTAATCTATACCATTTTTAGTTCCTCCATGCTGCCTACAAATCGAACATAATAGGTTCAGCATATTCAACATGAATGGTTCATTTAATATTAAAAGAGGTTTGATAGATATGACTAAGGGTAGTATAAAAAAATGGAAAATTCAAGTTATTGTTTTTTTTCGAGCACAATATTGATCCTTACAGTTATGAATATATTATTGCAGCCATTATCACCCTAGTCTAGAGCACATGAATGTCTTACTTCCTATGGAATTCAGATTGTATCCAGCATATGTAACAGTGTCAGGCGACAGCTGCTTAAAATCTTAAATAACTAATTGAACAAATGTGTCCACTGTTGTAATGAACGACAGAATCATCACGAAAAAAAATGAAAACAAAGCAAAGTAAAATAGCAACTTCAAAGGGAGTTATCTTGGTTTTTGGAACTTAAAACCTGTGATTAGTATAGGTCATCAATATTAGATCAGTGGAGGTTCAATTCTTGGCACTTGTAATGGAGGCAACTGGCTGTTGGTGAATGTCTTATTGACCTGAAAACTTGCGTGATACAAAGAACTGTGATAACAAGCAAACAGGGTCTATGACACTGCAGTCTATACATTGGAGTCTTAACAGTGAGACCCTAAAGGGGTTTTGCCACGAAATGACCTCCTTACCTATTATCTGCTCAGGACAGAAGATAAACAAATCATGCGGTATCATGAAACTCTGCAGGGGGGAAAAGAGAGGGAGCCCCCGGGAGAAATGAGTAAGCAAGGGAGCGTCTGCAATGTTTACTAAGATAATTGCATTACAACTAGTGGATTCTCTATACAGCAGAAAGCCTTATACACTGCACATTTCTCCCCAGCCCCTTGCAAATCAAGGAAGCAAGGGAGTGTCTGCAATGTTTAATAAGATAATTACATTACAACTAGTGAATTCTCTATACAGCAGAAAGCATCATACACTGCACATTTCTCCCCAGCCCCTTGCAAGCTCCTTTATGTTCCCTGTCATCAGATAAGTGCAAACACGCAAGCGCGGCCAGATCAGCTCCTGGTCGTGTCTAATGTAAACTTTTACGTAACTAAGGGCATGTAAAGAAAACTGTAGCTCTCACAGGCTTGACTTTTTATAATCACATATATTTAGAAAAATGATTAAATACCCATTTTGGAGGATCCCACGTCAACATTAGATCGTGGCAAAACCCCTTTAAGCATGGTGGAAAAGCACGCCCTCTCCTTCCATGTCCTCCAAAGCTCTTCATCAGCCACGTACACACTGGCCTGCACTGTTCTCAGTGTTATACTTTAGCAAGTGAAAAGAACTCACATGAAAGGGTATTCCTTTTCAATGTCTTAAGTAGCTCTTGGATTGCGTTTGAGGTATGTTTTGGGTCATTATCTATCTATACTGTGAAGCTACAGGCTATAACTCGTGCAGAATTTGACTGAATCTGGGGTGAACGTATAATTCTATACAACTCAGATTTCATGCTGCTACATCTATCTGCAGTCACATTTCCAAAAGACACCAGTGACCAAGTTCTGTGGCAACCATACATGCCAATGCCAGACCAGTGCCTCTAACATATGTCAAAGATGATGTGGTGTACTTCAGATCATGTGGTGTACTTCTTCCTATTGTTCTCTTCCCATCAGTCTGGTCCATGTTAATCTTGGTTTTCTAGCAAAGCTTTGCCTTTCTGGTCTAAAGTCTTATTTGTGGTTTTTATCTAGAGATAAACCCTCTGTATTAACCTTACATGAAGTCGTCTCGTGATTTAACACTTAAACAACGATATGCCTAACTCCTAGAGAGTGTGAGTGACTTGGCTAGACACTGTGAAGAACTCTACACTCATCCACCTTAGTTGTCTTCCGTGCTCTTCCAGGCCTTTAAAATTGCAGAGCTTGTCATTACTTTTCTTCTTTTTAAGTATGAACTAATATGTTGATTTGGCTGCTCCTAAAGTTTCTACTATTCTGTATGCCTGATTTATTATTTTTCACCTAACCATGGCCTCCTTCACTTGCATTGTGACCAACATGGACCATATATTGAGAGATCCTATAAACTACCAAATGTAAATTCAACACTTGGAATTAACACCAGTTCTTTTATCTCCCTAATTTGTCATGAAATAATAAGGTTACAGGCCACGCCAGATCATGAAACTGAATATCAGTCAATTGTCCTATTACATGTGAGTCTGTGAAAATAGAGCTTAAAAGGGGTAATGTTTCTCATGAGGAAGATATTTTTCAAAAAATATTTTTGGGGATGTGCAAGGCCAAGTGTTGTTTTCTAGTTTGTGTATGGGGGAGTGGCTGCCTCCGTTGGTTTTTTTGCACTCCACCCACCTTCACAGGTTTTAAATCTAATGCAGTGTGCCTGGTAGCTGGTGCCTTCACTCCCTAGAGCAGGGGTATCAAACTGAATGATGGGAGTTGTAGTTTCCCAACAGCTGGACACCCCTGCCCTAGAGTATGGAGGTCTGAAAAGGACCTAGAGAGAGGAAAACATCAGTGTAGGACCCACCTGCATTGAGGTCTTGTTGAAGTTCGAAGGTGGGCTTAACCAGTTTTGATCAAAAATGTGAACTAAGAACCTCATAATTTTCAATATATCCTAAGTAGCAGAAATGCTTTTTTTTAAAAAAAAAATTCCTATGTGCCTTTTTGATAGTTCTTTTAGTTGATAGTGTGCCGCTGATATTGGAATGTGTATGTATATTATTGCCACACTAGTGTGCACCTATGTTCATTTTTTAAAAAAAAAAAAAAATTTTGGGATGTGCAGGGCCAAGTGTTGTTTTCTTGCTGTTCTCATGAGAAAGAGGCACCATCTAGGTGTGTGTAGACTTACACATCTTGATTGCTCCACTGAAATGTAAATATATTTGAAAAGGCTCATGGGAAAAGAGTTGGCTCAGTGAGTCTGATGTGACTTGAGGAACACTACATCCAATACGTGGTCAGCTCTTTTCCAATGAGGCTTTCTAAGGATGTGAAAATGGAGGGCATGTGTAAAAATGGCTATAATCTGGAACAGTTAATGCAACATATCATGTTAAACACCTCAAATTAAAGCTGAACATTTACACTTTAATCACATATTGACTGCTAAGTATGACATGCATTGTAGAGGTGTACATTTTAATAATTGTGTAACAGTCCAAATACTTTTTGACCCAACTGTATATCTACACCTATCATTACACTGATGTAGGTCATGCAGGAGACTGTTTTCAGGACTTAAATTCTATAAAGCTAAAATACGCAGCCCATGATCTCTTAAAGAACAAGTGGTGCCTCCCTGTGCCCTTGCTTTCGAGACGGAGTTATTCTCTCTCTGACTATATTTTCCATTAGAAAAACTGTAAGTAAGTTTACAGAGGCACGAGAAGGTACATTAGGGTTTAGACCACATTGTGGAGACCTAAATTGCAGAACATGTGTCTGTAACCTGCATGAGGCTGTAACATTTCCCTTTAAACATATGTTGATAATTCGGTAGCAGTCAATTTGCCTCTTTTTTAAAACCTGAAGGTGCTACACAAGCTAAATAAAATAAACTATTTACTGTAAACCTCTTGTACCTATTCATCCTCTGAAATTCCATACCCTTATTTTAATTACCATAAAGCAAACACAAGATTTAATTGACCTCGATGTAAAAGAAACGGAAAACCCTTCCAACTGTTTTCATTGACTAGGATGGCATTACTGTACTATGCAAACATTTTGTAAAGGTTAACTAAAGTATTTGGTGGCAGCCACTGGCTCTTTATGAAGAAATATGAACCAGTCGGAGGGAGGCGAGATGGTTTTGCTTCCCTGTAACAAAATGTGGTATAAGAATTGGTCCTGTCTTATTTTATCCCCAAGTGTGAGTCAAGTATGAACCAATGCCTGGGGGAAGTCCTGTTCTCCAACAGAACGGATTATTCACATTTATCTCACAATCTGCTCTCAGAGTTCTTAAAATTCACTCTCTTGGCAAGTCGGGAATTATCATGAGGAATGAAATAATTTCATAACTATGAGATCATGCAGCATTCCTTGAAACTGACACTTACAGGGATTGTCCGGGCTTGGGTACTGTTTTGACTTACAGGTAATCCCACTTCATTAATTCATTTAACATGGAAATTATTTGGAGGGACAAAAAAAAAAGAAAAAAAGAAGAGGTCAGGAAAACCACAAATACTTTCGATGTGGAATGGAATTCATAATATACACCGGATAGGCGATAATCTGCATTTCATTCCAGGGACTCAGCACCATACCAATATTATTCAATATTTTTGTAATTTCCTAAAAATATTAAATGTCAAAGTCATCCATGAAGAATCTAAGCAGTAAGTGAAAAATGAAATGTGGATGGACAGTGTGGAATTTCTGGAGATCATTGGAAAGTAACATAAAATAAACATCTGTTTATCCTAAGAAATTATGGCTACGTCAATGTAATTTTAAAACTGCCAATTTATGAAAATAAAATTTATGTGACCTTCTGTAGGTACAAATGACCACATTAAAGGGAATGTATCAATATAAAATTTCCCTAATAATTAAAAACATATGGTTTAACATATTTCTTGTTGTAACCTGTTTTCATTTTCTGTTTATACATTTCTTTATGTTCTCTTTCCTGTACATAGTTAAGGGGGCAGCCATCTTGCCTGAGCAGCTAATTTGCTCTGTTAAACAGCAGTTAAGAAATGTAAAACATCCAAATGATTAATGACACAAGCCTACGACTACTGGGACCAGGGTTGAACTGGTCCACCGAAGTATCCTAAAGTTGGCCCAATTCCTTTCGCAATAATGTATATCTATTATTTCAAGACCCCAAACATCTAGCAGAAGACAACTTCATTTGGAGCTGACTTTGGAACCAATCATCATATATTCTATTAAACACTGCATGTGCAAAGATTACTTGTAAGTGACCGGGACCAAATCCGGAAAAGATAGAGGGTGGTCCCACAAAATAATTTCCTCTGGTTTGCCCCAGGAAATGTTTAATCTGGTGGACCAAATGAACTTCGTTCCAACACTGGCTTGGGCAACTGAACGTTAAACGGGTTTGTCTTCAAATGCCAACTGTGTAAAGCTCCTGGTTAAAGGAGAGGTTTAAACTCTTTACCTGTTACTGCACAGAGGTTAGCAGGACTTCTTGGACCAGTTTCCAAAAGATCCGTCCCCCCCTCTCATTTTATTTCGGTTAGTGTTGTGTTTTGAGTCATTATATCTCTGTTACTTATTGTTTTCTCCACTTCATGTAAATGTCACAGTTGGTAGTTTGGCCCTCAAGATTTGACATCCATCTGCTAGACTATAAGGATTTGCTCACTGTGGACAGAGTGACGGAAACTTTGTCTTGGTAACTCTTCTTTCTTACATTGTTTTGTCAATGAGGGGAGATTAAGGGTTTGGGATCTCTTCAAGCCAATAAACTTTGTGGCCGACCTCCAGCTCCCAACATTTAGTTGGTGTCTATGTTTTCATTATCGTTCTGAGATACCAGCAAGCTCCAAAATGATAATTAAGGCTATGTTCACATCTGTTTTGCTATTTCCGGTTTTCTAATCCGTCCTATGATCATATATATGAAAATAACAATAGTGCCAGATCCATTACATGATGGACCACATTGACTATAATGGGGTCCTTTGGTTTCTGTCATGTTATCAGTCACAGTTGCAATATTTTTTCCATCTTTTTTGATGGAATCTTCGATGAAGGCTCCAAACAGAATTCTGATGCAGATGTGCGCCTTGCTCTACAGCAACTACATGGACCACAGAAACCTGGATTTTGTGTACATGTCCTGTGATCTGTGTACGGTGGGGCACATAATTAGCCAAGGTGCTTGAAAGGTTCCTCTGTAGAACCCAGCACGTGTGTTACATGGCCAGCCTATTATTGTATCCTGTGCAAATAATGAAACAGCGTCAAAATCAACCATGTATGAAAATATCCCAACGGTAACTAGAGGATTTACATCCCTTTAAGAAATGTCCTGTTACTATGAAAAAACATAAAACTGCCAGGAAACATTAGGAATATGCATAAATAAAAGCTGCATATCTTCACATCTTTTGTATGATGTGAACCTGGTGTAACAAGCTATTTATGAAACTAGAAGTGGCCACAGGATTTTTAGAAGGTGATTTAAGGCATTTTACACCACAATCTGATAAAACACCCTGTTCTGTTAGATACATTGCTTTGGGTCCATGGTCAGTTTAGACATTTACGTCATGCTCCAAAACTTCCTTAAACATGTAATCACCTTATTTATCTAGGCTCAGGGCTTTATATTTATTCCAAGGAAACATACAACGACCTTTAGAAAACCAGCTTTTTGCTTATTTCTTTCAGAGAGGAAACAAAATATACAAAATCTCAGACATTTGTATTTAATCTTGATATCCCTTCATCTGAAATATACAAAGACTCACGTGCACAACTAATGACTATCACCCAATAATTATGTTCAAATTTTATCTCGTATATAGCAAATAGCCAGAACATTAAAACAACTGAAGGTTAATAAAAAACTGATTGTACCATGAAAATGGCAGATGTCAAAGGGTGGGGGCAAGGGAGGGGGTACAGTTCTTAAAGTTGGTGATCAGTTCCTAAAATTGATGTTTTGATTCCAGGAGAAATAGGACAGTGTAAAAATCTGAGCGGCTTTGACAAAGGACAAACTTTGATGGTTAGTGGTTAAAGGAAGGACAACCAGTCAACTGGTGACAGGGTCATGGTCACTAAAGGCTTATTAATGCATGATGAAAGCAAAGGTTCGAGCTGCAGAAGAGCTGCTGTAGCACAAATTGTTGTAAAAGTTCTTACTGGCCATGAAAGAAAGGTGTCAGGAGACACAAGGCATCGCAATTTGCTGTGTATCAGGGTTTTGAGCTGCATACCGGGCAGAGTGCCTATGCTGACACCTGTCCAACACCAAAAGCATACAAAGGGTGCATGGAAAACAGAGTTGGCCCAATGGAGCAATTTGGTGTTCTGGTGTGATGAATCATGTTTCTACTTAGTGGAAAAAGAGATGGCACCAGAATTCACTATGGGAAGAAGGCAAACTGGCAGGGGCACAGTGATGCTCTGGCAATATTTTGCTGGGAAACCTTAAGTCCCGGCACACATGTGAACGTTATTTTGTCATGTACCATCTACTTAAACAGTGACAGTGGTATTTCCTAATGGCAGTGACTTCTTTCAGCAGGATAATTCCCTTATTCCACCCTCCACTCCCATCACACTTCTAAAACGGTTTATGAATGGTTTGCAGAACATGACAGGGTTCAAGGCAGGCTTGGTCTGGCCCACAGGGGAGCAGGGCTCATGGGCATAGTGGATACCTGGGCATAGTGGGCCTATAGGCATGGCAAGCCTAGGGCTTCTTTTCAGGAAGAAAGGCAGAAAGCAAGAGACAGAGTGCAGGAGTCATGTACAGTAGCTGTTAGGTGACCCCCAAGAATCGGTTTCACCGGTGTACCTGAAGAAAGAACTCTACTGGTGCGTCGTAAGAATTAACGCTACCGGTGAGCCCTAGGCACCCCAGTTTGATACTGGTTCATGGTTTTTAAATGGCCTCCAAATCACCCAGATCCAATCAAGCATCTGTGCTGTGCTGGAAAAACAGGTGGCGGCTCGAACTTGAACTTCAAGGATCTGCATCTTAAGTCATGATGCCAGTTACTACAAAAAAACCTTCAAAAGGTTTTATGAAGTTTGAGACACAAAAGGTCATTGAGCTGGTGCAGACTTGCACTATAATTTGTGTTATTTTCTGTGTTTAAAAATTATATATCTGATTAAATATTTTTGACAGCTCACTAAGAAAAATAGATAGAACACCAAGAATCATTAAAACAGCTCAATGAAAAATTAAAGTTCCCAGTAAAATAGCTAATCCTTATTAATATGCATTAAAAATACCCTTACACAAAAAGCAATCATATTGCATACTCCTATCTTAATTTATAACGTACCTCACTCTACTTATAAAGTGAGGAATAAAGGCAAAGCCAACAGAGTAACCAATATAAATGTAATCCAGTATCCCAGGGTATCAATCATATAGTAAGAGTCACAAAGTCGCATATATAAACAGCCTATATACATCACATTGCAACATTGTAAATGATACACTCACTGTTCTGTAGTCCTCAAATGTGAATGATATCCCCACCGTATTCCAAGTAGCTGAAAAAACCATAGGACTGTAGTTGATGGTACAACACCCCTATCTATAATCCTATCTCAGTTGAAGCACTCATCCCGAAAGGGATGACCCTGCCTCTCGACAGCTCACCCTAAAATAGAGCACCGCACCACAGTCAGTATAAATGATAGATCTCAAGTCCCAGATGGTATTAATGGCTCTGTAATCCCAGATGGAAATGATTGATCTATAGTTCCAACACGTTTCCCCACTCAATAGTTCATCAGGGGACCGACAATTTGATGAATCAATACCAAATTTCAAGATGCATGGAAATAGTGGATGATAGCCACCACTAATAGGGCCAAGGCATGATGATGCTGGTCACTTTTTGTATAAGGGTATGTTTTAATGCATATCAATAAAGATTAGCTATTTTACTGGGAATATTTTTGACCACACTCCCTTCCTGGTTACCCTGCCCACTTTTCTCAACATTTTTCAACGAGAAAATTTGCAAATTATAGAGCAAATTCGGTGTCCACCATCATTAGTGACTTTTCTAAACCAAAATATTGGTGCAAGTAAAATAATAAATTCTCCTCAATGATTCTAAAGGGTATAGTGTAATGGTGTGTTGGCCCCTGGAGTAGCTTCAGTAGCATCGACCACGTTCTGCCAAATTCCCACAGGCGGGACACCTCGTTATGACCTTATGATCAGTGGATTTCGTAGGGGAATATCCCTTTAATAAATGGGCTATCAACAGAAAAGAATGAGTTGACATGCTTGACTGTTTGTGTACAGGACATTGCAGTTCTCAGACCTATAAAAACTTTTAGAGAAATCACTAACTGTCTTTATATGTTGTTATGTTACTCCTAAAAATGAAGCCATGAGAAAATGATGAAATTCTTAATTGAACATATTAAGCTGCGCAGAATTCACTTTGATTTATACCTGTGGGGACTTGTGTGAGCGCCAGCTGTACTGGTGACTGTGGAGACTCGCCAGCAGAATATTTTCATCAGTATCCACCTGGCCAAACCGCAGTGTCTCCTGTGTGTCATTACAGACGACAAAATGACTGTAGATCAGCTCCTCTGCCTCGGGGCACTGGTTCTGAAAGAGAGAAAGAACAGACTGTTTTAATAGAGAAACGTCAAAATATGTTCTTATTGTCGTCAGTGTTCACTTCTATTGTTGGCCATTGCAAGCAGACATTTTACAGCAGCGTTTATGTCGAAGAATAACTAAACGACAGTTAGATGACTCAAGTGTTAGAGGGGGGGTTGATGAAAATTAGAAAATTGGTCTGAGAAAAAAAGAAAGCTCCATTCTTGTCCATGAACCCAGTCTGGTATTGCTGCTCATTCAAAATCCCTGAACAGGTCGTAACTTTTAATTATGTTGGTCAAAAATGGACATGTATTCACATAAATTACCGTGTACTATTGTAAACAAGACCATATATCAATATAGAACCAGGAATAGTTTTCTTACTACTCCTGTAATTTACTTTCAAGACAAAAAGGTACATCAGATGCATGGTGATCTGTACTCATAACATCAACCCCTCGGGTTTGCAGCCATTGTTGAATTTCTGATTTTTGTTTTTTCCTCTTCCAAAAGCCATAACTTTTTTTATGTCTACATAACCATATAAGGGCTTATTATGTGGAACAAGATGTTTTTTTTTAATGGTGTCATTGATCTAACATACAATGTACTGGAAAACCCCCCCAAAAATCCTATGTGAGTTGAAACATTAAAAAGGCATTTGTGCCATTTTTGCAGCGGTTTAGTTTCTATGGCATCCACGCCAGTATAAATGATGCGTTACCTGTGTTCTGCATGTCGTTATGGATTAATACTCTAAAAAACAAAAACGTGATCTATTTTTTTAAACTTTTGCTGAAATGCCATTTTCTGTGACCAATAAAAATTTTTGTTTTTCAGTTCATGGACCCGAGAGAGGGATAATTTTTCACGGGGTACAGAGTAGAACCATTTTAGAGTAGATGTGACTTTTTGATCACTTTTTACTCTCATTTTTTTGGGATGTGTAATAACCAGCCACAATTTTCGGCATTTGGAATTTTTTTTTCTTCTATGGTGTTCAGTGTATGGGATAAACTATATTATATTTTAATAGATAGGACTTTTTAAAAATGCTAGGTTACCAATTATGTATAACTTCTTATTTTTTTTTGTATGTAAAAGGGACGTGATTTGAACTTTTAATATTTATAATTTTTTTTTTAAATTTGAAATATTTTTGTTTTTTTGTTTTAACAATTAGTCCCCCTAGGATACTTGACCACTAAGAGGTGCAATTGCTTGTCCTATATATGGCAGTACTATTGTACTGCCATATATAGGCTTTTCATTCATTACCTATTACACCCTGCAAAAGGTGTACATACATGGCAGCTGCGGAAGGCTGTATGAGACTTACGGCTGCCATGGCTACCGGTTCATCACCCCACGAGTATGTGACCGGGAGGAGGAACGGTGCGCAGGACTGGGACAAAGCATTCTTGTACCCTAGGCAAATAAAGTATATAGCGTCTCCTCCCAATGGAAAATTCATCCCACTCCATACCTCGCTGTGCCCCCTTTACGGCCTGAGATGAAGTGACGCCATAGGCAGTCACCTACTTTCGCCTAACCATCGCCGCCTTCCTGACTGTGCACATTACCGCTCCTCATTCATTCAGGCCCTGCAATCACCGTAGCATCTAAAGTGTTAACAGCAGGGATCAGAGCCAGCTCCGTTCTCTGCTGTTAGCGGCTGTAATTAACAGCCGCTGCATTTTGACCAGGCTTAACCTGTGTGCCAGCATCATACACACTTTTTTTTTTTATCATGATAATTTTTATTCTTTTATAAATTTTCTTTAAATACAAACATTAAACGATGACAATCAGGTACTGGCTGATACATGACAAGAGTAAAATTATGTAGTGACAAGTTACTAGACATTTAAAGTTGACTTGTTGCTTGAAAGGCATATAAAACCTATAATTCCATACAAGTTATATAACTACTATAACATCAAACTAATCAGAACAAACTGGAGACGAACTGTAAGTCTGATTATCTTAGGCAGAGTTGGCACAAGTTGATGAGCAGAGCAAAGTTTTGCAAGCCATCTCTTCTTACTTTTAGACCTCAGCACTTTGACTATTTATCTGGAGTCTCCCTAGTGACCCTGCCATCTGATGTTCCAAGTACCACTTTGTCCCGTCCCTGAGAATGGCTGCATAAAGGAGTGAATGTCCGCATCTGTCATAAATGCTGTAATAAAGTGTTCCCAAACCTCAAAGAACTTCCCCGTTTGTGCTTCTTTGTTATAAATCATTGCTATTTTATCCAGCACCATATGCTCCCTGACCGTCTGAATCACCATTTTTTATCGACGGGGTTTTTGCCTTAAGCCATTCCTGAAGCAAACACCTCTTGGCTGCCATTAGAAATATATGTATGAGTTTATACCACTTTCTTGGTCTCCTCTCACCCATCCCCTTCGGGAGACCATGAAACAAAAGCGCGTTAGGGGTTATTGGGATATTCACAGACAGTTTATGTCGTAGCATCTGAACAAATTCAGACCAAAATCTTTGTGTGTCTGGACAAGACCAGATGCCGTGTTTTAGATCTGTGAGAGGTTTTGTACATTTTGGGCACGCCACAATCCGGTCCGGGAAGGATGGGTGAGGTAAAATATTAAACCCATATATGGCTCTATGTGCTAACCTAAAGTAGGTGTCCCTCCATGCCTCATTAACCAAGGCCTTTCTTACCTGATTCCACCCCTCTAAAACCCCTTTGGCTATGTCAGTGTCTGGGAAATCTCGTTCCCATTTCTTAAACAGTATGCCTGATGTTGGATCCTCAAAAGGACAGCGGAGTCCTGCATACAGCTGAGATAGGGTATGGGGCACTGCCGTAGATTTCGCCAGATTTTCAACGAAAGTGGTTCTAGTCAAATTAACCATCTCCCCAGCTTTTCCCTTCAGAAAACTTATGATCTGCCTGTATTCCAAGAACTTTGTCTGGTCAATGTCATATTTTCCCTGAACTTCTCCAAAGGAGAGAAACCTTCTTTCCTTTTGGTGAATTAACGAGATTTCCTGGTGCACGCCCTTCTCCTTCCACTGCCTTAAACTTCCTGATTCTGTCCGGGAGGAATTCTGGGTGTCCTTCCCATGTTAGATAACCACTAAACTGGTAGTGGAGTTTAAATAATTTCCTAGCCGCCTTCCAGGCTCCTATTGTATCTCGTGCTATCAGACTTAGACGAGCTACCATAGGGAGTGCAGCGTATGGAGTGTGCAAAAGCGCATTGAGGTTCCAAGGGGCCATTAAATCTTTTTCTAGACCCAAATTAGAAAAGAAGGAAGTTCCCTTGATCCAATCTAACCCATGTAGGAGCAATGATGCCAGATTATATTTTATAATATCAGTCAGATTTAAGCCTCCCATATCCTTTGGCATCATTAATTTCCCTATCGCAATACTTGGGCGTTTTCCTTTCCAAATAAATTTTATGAATGCAGACTTGACTCTGTTCACACATGTGTGCTTTAATAGGAGAGGTATAGTCTGCATTGGATACAGGAGCCTGGAGAAACTTATCATTTTGATAAGATGGCATCGTGCTATCAGGGGTATTGGTAAATGCATCCACCGAGTCAACTCTGTGCAGATCTTTTGTATTAGAGGGGAAAAGTTAAGTTCATAAATAGATTTGGGCATTTTACCTATATTGATTCCTAGATATTTTATATGGTGTTGGGCTATAGAAACCGGGAGGTGTTGTAGCGAGTCTGTTTTATTACGTGACGGGGGTGTAAGGTCCAGAAGTTCAGATTTGTCAATATTGACTTTAAATCCTGAGCTGTTTCCGAATTGGGTCAGAACATTTAATACTAAAGGGACATCCTGATCCGGTCGGGCACAAAAGAAAATTATGTCATCCGCAAATAACGCTACTTTTAAGAATTGTTTCCCAATCAGAATGCCCTCAAATTCCTGGACGTTGTTGACTATGTGCCTCACCAACGGTTCAATGGCAATATTAAAAAGCAAGGGTGACAAAGGGCACCCCTGCCTCGTACCCCTCCATAGCGTAAAGGGATCGGATAAAAATCCTGGAATGGCAATCCTTGCTGATGGGTTGCTATATAGTGACCGAATGTATTGATGAAATCTGCCGTCAAATCCCATTCTAGTCAGTACTTTCCCCATCCAATCCCAGCTCACATTGTCAAACGCCTTCTCGGCATCGATTGACAATAAGGCTGGAGACCTGTGTTTTTGTGGATGGATTTTGATATCATCCAGAACAGTCAATACCTTACGAATGTTCGTCACTGCCGATCTGTTTTTGACAAAAATGACCTGATGCTCAGAGATCAATTTAGGAAGTAAAATAGCAAGTCAGTCCGCCATTATTTTTGAAATTATTTTCAGGTCTACATTAATGAGGGAGATGGGCCTATAGGATCCTGGGATGGTGGGGTCCCTATCAGGCTTAGGTAAGACTCGTATATGTGCTTCATTGATTAATTTGGGAATCCCTTCCCCCTCTAAAAATGAATTAAATAGTGCCTTTAGCGTAGACAAAATATCTGGGAGGAGTGTTTTAAAAAATTCCGCGGTGTACCCGTCCGGTCCTGGGGCTTTCTGATTGGCTAAATGTCGTATCGTCTGGGATATATTGTCATCTGTGATAGGGGCATTTAGGAAGTCCTTATCTTCCTGTGAAAGGGTCGGGATATTTAGCTCAAGTAGCCACTGCTCTGCCTCGCCAGAACTTGTTTTAGATGGGCAATATAGCTTAGAATAGAATTTTTTAAAGATATCCACAATATCTTTACCTGTATGTTTAATATTTCCTAGTTCATCCTTAAGGGTATTGACTGTGACTTGGGCCCTGGGACCTTTGGCCAAATTCGCAAGCAGTCTACCCCGCTTATTACCAAATTTAAATAGTTGTGCGTCACGGTGAGATTTTTTTGATCTTTCTCTCTGCGTCAACCAATATTCAAGTTCCTTTTTGGCGTAAAACCATTTATCCCTATTTTCTTGGTTGGAGTGGGTCTTATATAAGGTATAAGCCCTCCTGAGGTCTTGGGTGAGAGTCTCTATTTTTGAATTGACTACCTTTTTCCGGGCCGCTACGTACGACATTATTCTTCCACGAAGAACCACTTTGGCTGTTTCCCAAAACAATTGGGGATTGTTTTCATGATCGGAGTTTGTCGTCTTGTAGTCACCAGTTATGAAGACAATTCCCAAATTCCTCATCATTATACAGGTATGAGGGGAAGCGCCATATGTACTCAGTCCCTCGGGGAGTGAAGTCATGTATCTTTAGGAGAATAGGGGCATGGTCCAATATCATTATATCCTCTATTGTGGCCGCTCTCACTCTTGTCGACATCTGGCGTGACGTTAGAAAATAGTCAATACGCGACCAAGTTGCATGAGGAGCAGAGTAGAAGGAATATTCCCTTCCTTCGGGGTGTAGGGTTCTCCAAACATCGACAAGATCAGCGCGTCCCAATAATTCCCTCAGATTCCTGTCCCTACTTGTTCCCGTGGAAGATCTGTCCTCAAAGACATTGTGGACTTCATTAAAATCGCCTCCTATAATTTTCAGAGGGATGTCGTCTCCAAGTAATTGTTGTGTCAAGTTTTGGAAAAAACACTTGTTATCGCCATTAGGCCCATAAACGTTGTATATAGCAATCTTGGTATTGGCTACAGATAGGACTATTCTAACTAGTCTACCCTCTAGGTCCTGTGTTTGCTCCACTAACGAATAGGTTAAATTCTTTTTGATCAATATAATGACCCCGGCCTTTTTCCCTACTGCTCCAGACCCGTATACCTCTCCCACCCATAATCTTTTTAACCTAAAAAAGTCATCTTTCTCTAAGTGAGTCTCCTGCAGTAGCGCTATATCTGAGTTTAATCGCTTCAGATGTCTCAGGACCATAATGCGCTTCTCTGGGGATCGAAGCCCCTTTACGTTCCAGGAAGTTATATTAATCATTTTGCCAGTTAGACATGGTAATTAAACGGGTGGTGAATACATTTCCCCTGGTAAACCTAAGACAGAATGGCAGGACGTATGGGAATCTTGTGCCTCTCAATTGCTGGTAATAGAAATAGCTCCATAAAACTAACCAAACTTTAAACAATGTAAACAATGAAATCGCTCGTGACCAAATCGAGCCAACAATATGGGGAGTCAGATCCCCTCTTTCAAACCCGGAAGGAGAAAATAGTGAACCTGTAACTCCTTCCATTATGGGTTGTGGAACTTCTCTTTTTTCCAACATGAAGTGATAGAGTAAGAAAAAATAAACATTCCCCTAGCTCCCTGAGCGGCATTTGCCTGCTAGAACCCCAGGCTTGTGCATAGCAGAATTATCTGCACGTATCAACAATATTAACAATAGACCCTGCAAAGCAAAGAATAGTATCCTGTCAGATATAGTAAATGATTGTCCCAAGGGGATCCCCCCGTCAGGTAGCCCCTCCCAGCTCCCTCAGATGAAAGCCAGAGGAAGCCCCCAAGGGGAAGGATCTCCCCCGCAACCCCATCTGTCCCCTGAATCCAAGATAAAGTAGACCTCCCCAATTAGGCTATTTTCACATTGAAAAATATTTCTCAGCTTATCTAACACATTTTCAGATATTGGTTATGTTTCCCTTTTTTTTTTTATTTTATTTTTAAGAATTATGCCCTGAGACATATGCTTTTAGCACTTTGAGACAACCATGTCCTCAGGTGCCCAAAGCAGAAGCTGGACGTTTGCGCTGTTCTTTTGGGCTGAGAGTCAGCCGAAGCAGAGAGTCCTCATTGTCCACCCTTTGCAGCTCCGGAGGGGGTGAATCCGGTGGATGCCTCTGGGGAGATCCCCGGGGAGGAGTTTCCCTGGAAGAACATCTTGTTTTATCCAAATAAGATGTTGCTTCAGCAGGCGTTGAAAATGTGGAGAATGTCCCATTTTTGTGGAAAATCTTGAGCACAGCTGGGTAGAAGAGCGCAAATCTTTCTTGTCTAGCATCATACACTCTTCACGATATTTGGACATATGGGTACATCCAAATGCTTTAAGGGGTTAAAAAGGTATTTTCATCACATTGATTAACTGTAAACATGTAAGCAAAGAAAGACAATTACCAAGTACATTGTTGTTCTGATTCTGCTTACTTTCAGAACTAGAAGAGTTCTTATCTCCTTGGTGTGTACAGAAGGTTTCCTAGGTTACCGGCCATCTCACTGCTCTAGCAGTCCTGGATGTTGAGGTCCTTGCTTGGTGTGTCTTATCAGCAGCACAGGAGCTTGTTTTTTATATTGACAAACTTTAGAGCTCTGTAATCTTTTGCCCTGCTGTTAAAGCCTCTCAATCACCAATGTCCCTCTAACAGGCACATCCAGGAAAGGCAGAGCTGATATGCCAATCACTGCTGTAGATCCGCCCGGTGAAGAGCAGGCTCTGTGAAACAGCATGGTTTCATAGGGACACCATAGGCATTCTGTTACTCCAGTATAAAGTACATACAAGCTCGGAGTATGTACTAGTTTTCCTGATGGAACCACATAACTGTGGTGAAAATGCATAGGGAGTGAACAGGGCAGTTATCTTTAGGCTTTTAACCACTTGGTGGTGGGGCTTGACATTTCGATTTAGAATGTATTTTAAATTGGGTGAAAGAGTGACGGGGTCAGCCTTGTTGAGAAGGTAGCTTCACTGGAAGGCAAGAGTGGCATTGATCAGATTAAAAGACAGCGTGTAGGGTAGGTCAAACACTACCCACATTTGTGATAGTGGTACCTGCAAAGGACACAGACTGTAGTCAAGGGGCACTGTGCATCATTCTCATTTGGATACTTTGAACTGTGTTATATTACTGTAAATCTAATGGGAAATCCTGTTGTATGTCCAGCAATCCAACGCTCTCAGATTGTCAGGAGGGCAAGCTGTATCTTCTTTGTTAAAAAAACAAACCATCCTTTTATTAATATCCAAGCAATGAATAAGATTGTTCCCAATCAAAACGCGTCTGCTATCTTAAAAGCAAGATGCAGTAGAAGTAAGAAAACTATTCCCAGCACTATAGTCGTCAAGCCATTGCTTAATAGATCATTGGTAATTTATTTATAAGTCTGCTCACTTTTAACCAATATCATTAAGTTTTAATGAGGACTTTCTTTGCATTGTGATCATTATATATGGTAACTGGTCACGTCTATAATCAGATGTGACTTTTCTTTGCAAGTGGAGTGTTATGCAGCTCACCCATATCCCCTTGCTTGGTATTATAGCCCAGGCTCTTTCACTTAAATGGGGATAATCTACAATACTAGAAACAACCCATAGATGAAAGTAGCGCTGTTAATAGGAGCAAACAAACTAACCCTATTTGCTAACTCAGGATATCCGTTTTAAATGTTTCACCCTACCACATCCCAAGGAGTTGTCTGTAATTTTCAATAAATTATTTAAGAGCTGGATTTAAAGAAAAAAAAAAAAAGTACTCACCTATAAAACATCCACTGCTCTAGTGTTTCCTGCCGGTCCCGCGCAATGATGTTGCATCATGCTGAAGCCAATCACTGGCCTCAATAGTCTAGCTCTGCACCTACGATGTGACTGATGTATGTGGCATCATCACTGCAGAACCAGCAGGGACCATCAGAGAAGAATGGGATTCAAATGAGCCGCCTTAGGGCCTTCAAATGTCCAAGAGAGCTCCCATAAGATGTCCAAATCACCACTCAAACTCAGTAGGTTTTTTTTTTGGGGCTTTTATCTTTAAAAAACAAGTCTAAGCAGCTGGAAGGATCACTCCCATGAAATAACTTGGCCACAAATAGGCACTAAGAGGACTCCTTTCAACTCAACAGCATGTGGCCCAGGGAATCTTTTCATGCACCCGCCGACTCCTCTTTAAGAAGGTATTTTAAAAAGCACCTGCAACAGGTGACAGATTTTTTTTTTTTTATTAACAAATTGATGAGAAGATAATGCAGGAAAAGTGTCAGCCAGAAAGTGTATATAGTATAAACGTATATATTATATTATCTGTACCTATTTGAGCTCTGGATATGGACAGCAGTGGCCCCGAACTACTAAAGGCTCTCTACATGCAAAAATCACAAGATATTCATTTACCATTCTACATGTGGTGGAAAGTACCCATGACATGAGAGGAAACGAGAAAATTACTAAAACAATTACAGAAATATGTCCTCCTGTAGCTCATGTTAACAGTGCCAAATCCCTTTATAAATCAGAAAAGCCATTCTTACATTGTACCTGTCAGCATTATACCCGGTGACATATGGCTTCACTTAATGAAATACACAACACTCTATCACTTCTTTCCCCCCAATTTCCAATATTATCAAGTAAGGAAGTCCCTCATTCACACTGTGACATGGGTGAAATCATTCACATGCTCATGTTGTAATGGCATGAAACCCTAGAATGGGAATAAGAATAGGGAAATCCCATGAATGGAGACAATTTAGAGGCCATGTTTGTATATCTTACTTTACTAAACATTGATGTGGTTGAAACACACATCATATACAAGAGAGGGACACTCACAACCATTTTCTGTAAACCTATAACCTAAACAGTGCCCAGGAGAAGTGGGAACGCTATGCCAGCTGTTCCCTAATAGAAGGAAGCACATTAGCACATAGAAAGCAAATTATTCATAAAGTACAACACATGTGCACCATTATAATATCCATGTCCAACAGAAAGAGTCTTTAGAAGTAATGTTTTCCTTGTGTTGATTAATAGTTGGCACAGTGAATATTACAGGACAGCCTATGCATCATGGGAAAAAAAAGTTATGCAAATTAGCTCTCCTTTAGAAAGAAAAAAGTGGGATCTCTAGTGCCACCTATTGGTGTCTGTTTCCCTGTAAATCACTGTGGCTAGTAAGAGAAAACAGAAACTACTAGAAATAATAATAATAATGCCTGTAGGTTTAGCATAAAAAATAACCTTTATTAATGTACTATTGAAATGGGTAAATACGCAAATCCCAAAAGATGCCAAACCAAGATAACTAACACTAGTGGAGCACTCTCCCCGAAAGGGGCGAACCTGCACTGGAACACCCTACAAATCCCTATGCAGTACTACAAACAATATACACATGACACGACAAATTAAAGGAAACAATGTAATTTATTGTGTCATGTGTATACTGCTTTTAGTACTGCATAGGGATTTGTAGGGTGTTCCAGTGCGGGGTCGCCCCTTTCAGGGTGAGTCCTCCGCTAGTGTTAGTTAACTTGGTTTGGCATCTTTTGGGATTTGAGTATTTTCACATTTTAATTGTACAATAATCAAGGTTACTTTTTAGGCTATCTAAATCCATAGGCATTATTAATATTTCTAGTAGTTTCTTGTTTCTCTATTGATTGTGATGCTGGGTAGCTTTATATCTGGGTTTCTCCTACCCAGTATTTTCTAGGAGAGTTGTGGTTTTTCTAATAGGAGAAAAATACTTACTTTCTCAGAATCTATAGTGAGAAGCAGCATCCAACAGGTTCATACATAAAAAAAAAAGTTGCTTTATTCCTCCATAAAAACCATGCGACGTTTCGACAACAAGGTCTTTATCCAGCATTTATGGAGAAATAAAAACATTTTTATGCACGAACCCGTTGGATGCTGCTTCTTACTATAGATTTTTTGGATTCTTTTGGGGCTCTTGGATCCAGGGGCCAGAAGCAGTGCACCTCTATTGTAAGGTAGTGCTGCTGTGTAATTCAATGTATTTTGTTACTTACTCAAAATGTGATGGTGCCCACCCTGATAATTCAAGGCACCACTTTTACTGAGGAGATACATTCATAAAAGACACAAGAAGGTAGATCTCTTAGGGCGACATGTCCCAATACAAATGCGCCATAATTTTGGCGTATTTTGTCGCCAAAAAACTTTTGATGCCATATTCTCGTTATATATGAACTGTAATATACCAAAACTAGGAGCATTAAATATAGTAGCAGTAATACACTGTGCACCTCCATAATGTAATGCGCTTATTGAGGCGCATTACATACAATAGTAATGATACGTTATACACCCCCATAACACAGTTATTGACAGTCGCATTATATGCACTAGCAATGATACACTATGCGCCACGATTGTGCAATGCATCTTTTTAGGCGCATTAAGTTTACTATGCAAGGTATACCAGACGCCAGATTTTTGAAGGGATCGTACTTTCAGGTGCACTTTACACTGAGTAAATGCGCCTAAAAACTGCCGCATGACATGTCGCCCTTAGTCTTTACTTATCAGAAGTTAATTCAAAGGGCAACCAAGCCTGAAGAAGCTTGGAAGAAACGCTTGTTGACTGCAGGGCTGCTCTCCTGGTCAGAAATGTGGCTCTTTATTCATTTTTTTTTCTCATTCCAAACTTTGACAAAAAAAAGGAAACCACATACATTTTGTATGAGCAATGCACACATAATGAAATAGAGATGTGCGATAATCAAGAACCAAGAAATAGGGCAAACAGTTACAGTAATCGATTTACAATATCAAGATATTCAGTATATGATGGACTAAAAAACCAGGGGACTGATATACTGTCTATACAAAAACCCTCTGAGTAAGCAAAAAGCCCTAAAAAGAACAGAAAAAAGAAAAGAGAAAACAAGTACTCTGTCGTCAGCAGAGGATAACCTAAAGACAGCAATTTGTCTCTGCGGGTTCAGCACCTATAAGGTAAAGCAATACTGAGAAGAACTGAAGACGGGAACTGTCCAGTAACATCATTATCCCAGAGAGAAAGGTCATATAAACAGATGGTAGCCAAAGTGCTTACACATATGAGGCGTATTCCGGAGAGAGAGTGAACGCAATCCGCTCACTCCAGGCTCGGCCATAATTCTCTCTCCCGTTTAAGTTGTCCAACCTCAATTCCTCCATACGCTGGAGGAAAAAAGATCTCCCTGAACCAGTCAGATAAGGAGGGGGGGACGGTGGACCTCCAGAGTCTCGGAATTAGGGCCCGGGCGGCAATCAGCATACAAACAATGACGCTCCCTTTCAGGTCAGAAGTCGCTATTGGGTTCATGGATAGGAGCAGAACTGTCGGATCATTTTGCAACTGTATGCCTGTAACTATCCATATGATGGCAATCGCCCTGTCCCAAAAAGAAGAAATAATCGGGCATCCCCACCAAATGTGTATCATACTCTCGTCAGCCTGGCCACATCTCCAGCAGCTCAGGGAGACCGAGGGAAAGAACCTATTTAGAAGAGTAGGGACCCTATACCAACGGGAGATGATTTTGAAGTTCAACTCTTGGAGACAGTAAGAGACTAGGGACCTAAATGCTAGACTGTAAGATTTTGCCCAGTCCTCCTCTTAGATGGGCCTTTGGCTATCACGTCCCCTGCCTGTTTGATGGAGGGGTGGGGGTGCACTGCAGAGCCCCTGCACAATCAGGCGGTATAATTAAGAGATGAGGTGGGTAGGGGTATTTTTATGGGTGCAGATGGTCTCAAAGGGAGTCAGAGCCCTGTGCAGATCCAATTTCGTACTATTAACCACATAAAAGTAGCGAATGTGCATCATTTGCAGCCATCCAAATGACGCAGCCCCCACTACCCTCACAATCTACTCCCAAGATTTCAGGGATGGATGGGTAAAGATTTCACGAAAAATTTGTGACCTTGGGCGTTTGGGGATCCCCAAGCGGGATTACCACAGATCGGCGTCAAGGGGCCATTTGAACTGAATAAGCCCGAACCCCCTCCAAGCTCTCTATTCATTCTTATCATGTTCTTTATAAGCTATCTTGATCATACATTATTCCTTTTATTATGTATTTATTTCTTTGAACGTAATTACAAATTTGAGATCTTGTATGATCTTGCCATAAAAAAAGATATTGTACTTTTAAATCTGTGTTCTCTTTGGTGCCCGCCCAAGCCCAAAATCCCCATCTCGTGTTAACGATGGTTTATATAAAAAGGGTCTAATGGCTTTGGATGTTCCTCTCTAGCTAGTGAAGAGACACACAAAAATCATTCTACATTTAAGTGCATTTCTGAAAACATGACACTGAAAACAGGATTTTTACAGTGATATCTGAACCAGCTGCAAGGATTTAGATCACACTAGCTCTTGTTTTATGAACGTCCTCCTGCAACAATCAAAGCCATGGAATGCCCTTAAAAAAGAATGTTTGATATAAACCAGATGTTTTATCTTCTACTAGTGCTGCTGCTGGAGTGCCATGTTAGGTAATTAATCCCGACGCTTCCCCACTCCGCAGGCATATAAATAATGATGACTTTGTTTTCTTCAGCTAATTCTTGGGAGGAGCACCCAAAGCACCCATGGGAGGACAAGGGGATAGCATTATTAGCCAAGGGGGTTTAGGACTAGGAATTCTGGCTCCCAATGTTACACATACTATTAATTACAAGAGACAAACAGCTCTAGAAGGGAATTGAAGAGAATCACATGGAACATCCATTTTATTGCACAAGCACTCCATTAAAGGCTCACTATGGGGTGCAATTGACCAGCGCGTGTCTCGTGTCCAAGAGGTTACACAATAAAGATTAATAACTTGTGTTCCTCGGCAAATTAAGTGTTTGAGAAAGGTTGTTCTATATTCGAAGCAGCTTGATACCCGTGACTCATGTGTAACATCCTGTATGGTATTTTGGTCCACACTGTGTTGCTAAACATGACTTTAGATAATAATTTGAAGGTTGTTCTAAAGCCAAACTACATTCTAAATAAAAACAAAGGTGTGATTGAGTTCATAAAGTTTGCCAGGATTATACATTGATGGCCTATGCTTAAACTCGGTCATCACTACTTGATCTGTGGGTGCTGAACCTCAAAACTCCTTCTGATGAGCAGAATTAAAAGGGCTTGTCTTGGCATGCTGTTTCTCAGAGCCACAGACAGCTTCGGATTCACAGTTCCATACTCTTACTGGTTAGGCTGTGGGTGGTTCTAGAGCAGTGATTAGTATATAAGCTCTGTATTCCCAGTTCTTCAAATTGCAGTGACAAGACTACAGTATATGTAATCTATAGTGCAGAGGACTACAGAGCTCACACTCTTTTCTCAAGCTGCTGGCAGTCCTGGTGATGTCATAACTCAGCAAACATCCGCCATGTAGCGTGCACCAGCTTCCAGACCAGGTAGGGGGGAGTCCAGTCATAAAAAATCTTCATCAAAAAAGCTTTATTTTGAAAAATATTAAAACATATAAAGATCACTCATAGTGGGAGGTACATGCTTAGAATGGTGTTGGTTCAGTACCCATACCCACGCCGGCGCGTTTCGAGATAAACTCTCTTACTCATGGCTATTCCTGGTGATGTCACTCCCAGCTTGCTGTCTAATCAGGAAGATAGCGTAGAATGGTAAAAATAAAAACCTGTGTGAGCTCAGAACAGATAAAATCTCTCTTATCTCCTGATCAGGGAAACATCAAAAGAGGAATGTATTTGGATAAAGTCTTGATGTAAAGTTCACTACATGTTGAAAGCTAATCTTTGTAGTGAGACAATCCCTTTAAGGAGCAGCTGAAGCAACCAAGCCACCATGCAAGATGAATATTTGTGTAATTTCTGCAGTATCGGAAGGGGTCTGAGATCTAGATCCTGAATGGTCATACAGTGATGACCTTAATCCCAGAAAACCACCTTGACCTCATGACATACTTTTAGGTATCCAGACCACTCAGAAGATAGCTGTTGCTAATCAGGTCAAATAATCAAATATCTGTTGGTCTCACTGTCCACTCCATGTCAGGCAATTCAACAAATATCAAATATATCTATATACTGTAAAGATGTAGCACAGCTTGAAGTGGTTGTCTGCTTCAATTTTTATTCTCACCATAAGGTAGCCCATTTAAAAAAAAAAAAAAAAAACTATACTCCCCTCTCTCCTAACCTCTGATTCAACACTTTCCTCACTCTCCTCTTTTCTTCATGCTTCTTCTGAATGGAGACGTCCCCGCTGCAGCAGTCATGTGCCATTACCCGACTTCACCGTTCAAACAGCTCACTTCCAAACGGTGATGCCAGGCAGTGGCAAGTAACCTCTGCGTCAGTGGCTATTGTGGCTACAGTTCTGTTTGGAAGAAGAAAGCAGATCGGGATAGGGACTGTAGGTTTGTTCTCAAGTTGAATTTGTATGAAAGTTGGAGCAGGTGTATTTATTAAATGTAACTCCAGCACAAAAGTTTTTTTTTTAGTTTTGAATAGTGCAGGGAAGGTTTTTACATTTGTTTTGCTGTCTGTGCCCCTTTTAAGAAGATTTCACCTCATGCGCTGCTGTGGCATGCTGGAACTTGTCGTTCCACAGATAATCTCTGCTGTGGAACATGGAACGACAAGTGTCATCCTGTCCCATAAGTCTCCGTTTGTAACTAGGGGACATATGTAAGTTGGAACAGTGTAAGTAGGGGACTGCCTGTATAAGTTTTTTTAACTTTATATGTGCTGCCTTATGCTAAAAATATGCATAAAAATATGCATTATCATATCAAACGTCACATCATCCTTTTAATGGCTTTTGAGAGGAGATAAAGTATCTCACTGCAGCAAGATATTTATACCAAGTACTACGAATAAGGCACATTGCCGAAACGTGTCAGTGCAGTATGTCTCGTGCTTTCGGAATTTACACCTTTACCTCATAAACGTATTTTTAACATTTGATATGAATAAAGGGAGACTTATTTAATTATCCTTACTTGCCATGGACCTGCGTTGATGCCGGATTGGTAAAGTTTTGTTTGCAGTTCCTTGACCGGGAGGAGTTGACCGGTCTTTCAGAGCACCGCACCCTGATATGATGCCTCACATCTGAAAACAACTAAGTGGTTCAACGGACTTCTTCTTACCAAGTAATCTTTACTATATCCGTATCTCAGATCTTTAGGCACAAGTGAGTCTTACAATAGAAGGAATGTGACACATGACGTGTACTACTTGAATTTTCAGATTTTGAGTGGATCTACATATTAAACATAAAATACTTAATATTTTATTACTGACTTAGTTATGAGTGGATTTACATATTACACATAAAATACTAAATATTTTATACTAGTAATTAACTTTCTGCTAAACTGACCAGGTCACTATGATTTATTGTAGTATGGAAAACAAGCTATTAAGATTAGGATTGTACTTAGAAAGCTAAAAAGTCAATTCAACAGACCATAAATAATTGTATCTACAGTACAACATTATTAGTATATCCTTGGTTTACCTGTGCAGCTGTTTTATATTACAAACACGTGTTTTGGGGATGCACAATGCTCACATGTCAGCGCCACTTTTCCAACTGCTCATTTCTTGTAAGTGACATCCAAAGGAACACAAAAAATTGTTGCCACAGCGCAGCTGATTTCCTACAAAGAGCTTGAATGCAAGTAGCCTGTCTTGATTTGTTTTCGCAGAGAAAATAATGTGTCACCAGGACTAAAGTATGCTCACAGAATCAACAGAGTATCCCAGTTAAAATGCTAAATCTTAAATTATATTCATTAAAATATGACGTGAGCATAGAACGCACGCGTCGCATGAGATTGCAGTACGCACGCACCAGGTGCCATTTTCAGACGCATGCGCTTTAGTCAGTTGAAAATGCCGATACTCTCGTGGAGACTATGGGCGACATGTATGAAAACTGTCTTGGTCCAAGACTTTTCTTGTTGCCCATAGCAACCAATCAGGGTTCCCCTTTCATTTTTTCAGAGCATATATGAACTTAAAGGGGAACGCTGATTGGTTGCTATGGGCAACAAGAAAAGTCTTAGACCAAGACAGTTTTCATACATGTCCCCCTATGTTTCTTAACACATATCTATAATATTGCTTTTTTACTACTGATGTTCTGATCAGGACAACGAATTATATGAGCGGTCCTTTCATGGCTTTAAAAGGAAGTAGTATCCCAGCTCTATATCCAAAGCATCATCTTTAGCTATTATTAATACCCTGATGAACTAAGGATTGGGAAACACGTCAAAACTACAGTTAAAACTATTTCAGGGTAAAATAGGTATTCCTTAGGGTTGGCCATTGAGAAGTGGGGTCGCCCTTGTCGGGGCACTTGCTCTGCTTCATGACATGGTTTTATGAGTGAACGTGTAGGGGAAGTATGTATATTTGCTGGCATCAATATCCCCAGGACTGAATATCCTCTTAATGATTGACGACCTACCTAGGGACTATGGGCGGCATGCATGAAATTTGGCATGTAAATGCCAAATTTCATGCGCATAATAATAGCCTAGAATGCGCCTGATTTATGAACCCGCTCTACAGCGGGTCATAAATCAGGCGCATTCTAGCGCTTGTACGACAATTCTGGCTCAGGAATACCACTTTGAGTGCTCTACCTGTTTCAGCAGTAATGCGCCTGGAATTGCCGTACTGAAGCTATAAATCTATAACTTCGCACGGTTCTAGTGCGCCTCGTCTCCTGCACACCCTCCAAAATCAGGCGCATTACAAAGTGCCGCGGGTGCTCTGTAATGTGCCTGATATTGGCGGCGGGACATTTAAAAATGTAGCGAACGGGGCTGCACTTGATATCGGGCTGAAAAGATGCCAGATATCTGGCGCAGCCCTGTTCATACATGTCGCCACATATATATCTGAAGAGTTTGGCATTGAAAAGGATTTTAAAATTGTGAGTTGTGTCATTATATTGTATTTTTTTACATTTGTATAGACACAAAGTGACATTGGGTTAGTATTCTTTGAATAAGTTGTCTTAATAACTGGTATCTAACTCTCCTTTTGACCCTGTGAATACTGCCTAATGGCATCGTTGTGGTATATCTGATTACATATGTCTATATATGTTTGACATAAGTTAGTGGAGTTATTTTAATGAATATAATTTCAGATTTATCATTTTAACTGGGATATTCTATTGATTTTGTGAGCATAGGCTGTCTTGATTATTCTCTAATCTGTGCTGGAGCAGATATGGAAGAATAAGGTACCATCTTCATTCATTGGTGCAGAATACAGTTAAATGAAAAGGTGAAAGCTATGGAACTACATGGATTTTTGCACCAATTAATATTAAAATGAGGTTTCAGTTTTATCCAAGTCACAAACACAGTACAACTCAACAAATTTACTGTTAATTTCTTCTACTGAGCACATTGCGTAAACAGCTACAATGCAGTGTTTGCAAAAACACTTGGAACATGTTCATTCTTTCTGCCGGATCTGCGGTAAAAAAAGGCGTCCGAAACATCTCTATGTCAGATGAACAACCAAAACCCCATAGAGATGAATGGAATTCAGTTTCTGACTGCAAACTTGGTGGGAAAAAAACGTCCAAAATTCACTTTGAAAAATGGGTCAAAATACTCGTCAGATGACGCAGTTTTTGGAAACCGAACCCTAGGAGTATTTTAACCAATGTTGTGTGGACGTAGCTTTGGTCTACATTCACATGGCTGATTTGGACGCTGAATCTGCCTCAAAATCAGCATACAATCTGCCTTACATTCTTTCTAAAGGAAAATCGGTGTCATCGTTCACACATTACACATTTATTTTTTTCTCTCTGGATAAAGGAGGTCGGTTGAACCAGTGAGAGGCCTAGAGGCTCTATTGAGAGGTAAAAGATAGGATAGGACTGCCCTATTTGAGATCACGTTGAAAGTCGTGGGCAGCAAAAACATCTTTTGAACAAAATATGTGAACCGAGAGTCTCACAGTTTTTTCATGTATGATAGATAGCATAAATGCTTCTTTAGGGATTTCCACGTTGTGTATCGTTCACACAATGCTGATTTTCCTCCGTGTTGACAATTTTCAGCACTGAAAAGGAACTGACATGTCAACTGACTGATTCAGCGCTGAAATTTTCAGCATCCAAATGCGCCATGTGAAAATACCCTTAGGCTGCATCCACACGACAAAGGACAAACTTAGAAAAGGTATAAATTAGACTATATCATTCTGACAAGCGCCAGATTTATCAACATTATAATAAATGTAATGCATTGAAAGACCGTATTGATAAATCTGGCCCAGATGTTCTCATGTTGAGTATATGATGTAACAAGCTACACTTAAAGGGAACCTGGCTCTGTAACAATGCTGTCCAATCTGCAACCAGCAAGTTAAAGTGCAGCAGGACCCTAACATATAGATGTATAGTTTTGTAGGAATGAATATAGTATAATTTGTTAATCAAAATCTCAACTGATTGGGGGCTTAGGAGTCCAGTGGGCGGTTCTACTAAGTGATTGACAGTCACCCCTCTAAGCACACTTATACAGGGAAACTGTCAATCACTGAGTGGACCACCCACTGAACCACCCAATATTTTTTTTTCACAAAACTATATCTTAATCTTCTCAGCACCTCTTTTTCTATAACACATAGATAACCAAAGAGCAGGTTCATTCTGACGGGTGCGCTAGTCAAGAGGCCGTTGCTGCTATAGTGAAGCTGCCTGCAGCCTTCTTTGAATGAAACGTCAAACTATACACAGTGGGCAGCTACACTACAGCAGTGCCGGCACAATGACTAGTGTGCGTGCGCCCTATTTAGAAGGTCAAAAGGCTCTGCTATAGTTTATGCACTAGTAAGGGATGAGAACATTATCACTTAATGCTATACACATAGTAATAAAAGTCTAAAACACAAAAACACATAACATTAATGAAGTTCATATATACACTATAGCCTGTAGTAATTAATTAAAAAAAGATATATAGCTTAAGTAGCAGAATGCAATTAGAAACACATAATATTTCAGATAACAAGAGGACTGCATTGAAATGACCTACCTTTGACATAATATATAATCCTTTTACACTGTCTTATATACTATGATTTGATTGTGAATGGAAATCCTATTATACTGACATTCATAAGGTGCAAATCACGAGACCTGTAACACAGTGTCCTTACCTGTTGCCAAGCCTGGATTGCTGTGTTAATGGAGTGTACAGAGTGCTGGCCTAAGTCCACAAATACTGGATCCACCAGGATAGTGCATTCAATTAATTTTTCCAAGGTACTGACAGAAATGGCCACCTGCCCCTGGATATGGAACTGTTTCACCAAATTCTTCATGGTGAGATTACGGCACTCGAGAAGTTGGCAATCGGCATCGGTGGCGAATCTGATCTCTTTGCATACCGAGGAGCCACTCCATTGACGCATGTACACATGAGGCTCCTTCAGCTTAACAAGCATGTATTCCAGGTCTCCAGGAGTTGACATATCAGAGACAAACGGATGTAAGAATTTTTGGGAAGCTACAAAAGAAATCAACAAAATAAACGTAAGAAAGTTGTGATTAAACGTATAATACATGGGACCAATCGCAAGAACTGAGCAGAAACAAATTACTACGCTGCCAGAAACAAAAATAATAAGGAAATGATGCTCTCATAACGGACATCCTTCATATGGTGTTCTAATGGCTATGAACAGCACTTTTTTATTGCGTAAATTAGCCATTTTCCGTATCCTAAATTGTGTTACATTGCTAAATAAAGCCACAATCTCAAATGGTTGAACCGGGCATCATTAAAAGTTTAGTCATAAACAGACCCGTTCAAACACGGTGGCAGCCAAGAGAAACATTACAACATAAGGAAGGAAAAGATCATGTGTAAAAGGAAGGGATGCTTTCATGGGTCCATCGACTTTGAACTGCACAAACAGCTTTATGAAAGAGAAGAAACGTGTGGCAGGAAGTCAAATACACGGCCTGTCATCACATAAATAAGCTGCTCCCTTAGACGTACATCCATTATCAGGGTTCATGCTGGGTGTACTTCTTTTAAAGCTTTAAAATACACTCCTCAAAGTTGCAATATCAAGACGGAAAAGCCTAGGATTTATGGAAGACTTGTTAATGATATGCCAATGATAAAAGTATAAAAATATTTAAATCATCGCAATGTATCCAGTATGAGCACTATGGGCGACATGTACGAATTTTGCCGCCCAGACATCAATTTTATCGCGCGCATTAGTAGCGTAGAATGCGCCTGAATTTCAGAACCTGTTCTACTGTGGGTCATAGATTTGGCATTTTTCAGCTCCAAAACGACAACTCCGGCTCAGGTAAACCACTTGTAACTTGGTCTGCCTGTTCTAATTGTTTTGCCGTCCTCCCATCATAAATGTGTAGAATCAAATGGTTGTGGTGCGACGCCTCCAGAATGCCCCCACATCTAGGAAAATTTACAAAGCGCCGCAGGAGTCCAATAATGCGCGTAATATTTAAGTGCGCCTGATTATAAATCTAGAGAACAGGGCTGTGCCAGTTTTTGGGCTGATAGGACACCAGAATTCTGGCGCAGCCCCGTTCATGAATGTTGGCCTATGTGTAGAAATAAATGCCTTGGCATTATATCAATAAAATTATCCAAATCTTTGAGTTTGGCTTCTGGAAGCTCCCTCAGTAATTGCTGACCAATGACATCCCAGATGTGAGAGAAGTTCGGAGATGCTGTGGGCCATGGTAGCACATGCCAGTTGCTCTACCTGAAATGAAGACTAAATTAGTTCAGCTCCCGGACATTATGCCACCCAATATAATCCAAGCAGCAGGATCGATGTGATGTTCCCTTGTGAAGGCTTCTTTATGTCTTTACACACGTTGTCTCCAGACCAATCCCCGGCTATTGTTGCATCCCAGACAAAAGCAGGACTCATCACTGAGGAGGACAGACCTGCATTCCAGCCTCCATTGTTGTCCTGGTGTGCACTATGAAAGCTTTTGAGAGCGGTGGGGTGAGACCATCGGTAGATAGCCATCTGGCTCATAGCCCAATGTTTTGCTAGTGCCTTCTGCCTTTTGGTTTGTGTCAATATGGTTCACCATCCGAAGCATGAGATGTGACATCCAGTTTCAATTGCAGTACAGAATAGATCGGTATGTGACATTCTTCTGACCAGACGATCTGTCTGGTTTGCCTATCTGTCCCTCTTGCTGACACTCCAGTTCCTCATTGTTTTCCCAGCCATAAGGACATGCTACACTCGGCAGTGCTGACATCTCAGCCTAAGTACATATTGATCTGCCGCAATGATAAACCAAGGACTCTCAGTTAAAGAATTCTGTCCCTCTCAGTTTGCAAAAAGTGGCGAAAACTGGCACACTGATGAAAAGGTGGCACCATACAATCACCCCACAACACTTGAAACTTTGCTATCATACCCCTTCCCCGTGACACAGATTGGAGCGATTAAAGGGGTTTTCTCACTACATTGATTCATCTTACCTCAGTCCTATGTTCTTGGTTTCATTTTGAATTCAGGGGCGTGTTTACTGGCTGTTATTAGGCTGCAGTAGAAGCCAGATCTGTAACTATTAGCAACTACTGAATTTATTATCTTCCCACTATCCCACTCTATCCCTCCACCTGATCTCTCTATCACCGTCAATGGCTACACTCTCTCACCAGCACCACAGGTCCGCTGCCTTGGGACAACCTTTGACTCCAATCTGTCCTTCAAACCGCACTTTGGAACTCACTGCCCCAACACCTCAGACTCTCCCCCTCTCTCACCAGCTTCAAACGTAACCTGAAAACCTACCTCTTCAGGATTGCCTATAACCCACAATAACCGTGTTGCACTGCTCCGCCCCACAAACATGTCTGCCCCTCACCTTCTGTCTCTTCACCCCTTCCCTGTAGATTGTAAGCTCTCACGGGCAGGGACCTCTATCCTTCTGTACCAATTGTTAGTCACTTATTGTCACTTTGTAATTGTTTGACCAATGTTATTTATGTACCCGCCTGAAATGTACAGCGCCCTGGAATCAAGGGCGCTCCCAAAAAAAAAGATAATAATAATAATAATAATAATAACTAGTGCTGGCAGCCTATCATGAGAGATTGATCAGGTCTGAAGCTATAGCGACCTGAGGAACTAATGCAGCCCATACAAGAGGGGATATCTAGGAATAGGTAGGACACTGTTAATGGACAAATATTGCAAAGTGACTTGTTTTTGAAGATCTTTAACATAAAAAGCAAACCTTGTAGTGAGACAACCCCTTTAAGTCTTGTGCAGTGATATTATAGTTGAAAAAAAGCTTTCTTCTATAAACCTGTAATTCTAACTAGTCCCTGGGTTTGTATCTGTCTTTTATTTGTATGGTATTATAAATTCTTGTGTTCACTGATAATCCTGTTCTTTGCAGGAAAAACGCTTTGGACTGGGAATTTTCCCATGTTTAAGTTAATACGTTTTTTGGCTTAATAGCAGTACACTTCTTGGTGAATAATTATCAATGGTAATACATCGGCTTCTGATCAACTGGTGTTGTCAATTTTTGCCTTACCTGGTGTTCATTTGCTAATCCAGTTGTACCGAGCATTTGAGTGAGGGTATAGACTGGGGTCGCCCTTCGCAGGGTGATCACCCTGTTTGGGTAGGGTATTTTTTCATATGGTGTGTCTAATTTTTTTATGATTATCAATAAAAGTAATGTCATCTTCATTTTATTTGTGACTTTCAATTGCAGAACATATTGACACCTGCTACTTCCTCAGTTTTCAGAACCTTACAGTTTGTCTTTTTGGGGTTGCAGTATAAATGTGCAAGAGTGTAGCATTTTTGGCAGGTATCTTGTCATCTTCTAGATGTTTTCACTACACTGTACTACATATGAGGACCCAAATCTAGTATATCAATTAAAGCTTAAAATGAATGTTCACCAATAAAAAACCTGACTCTGCATTTTCAGCGTAATTTGATATTTAAGCTTCTCACAGTTTAAAATTGAGACAAATGGATCAAAAATTAATATCCCTTTGTCACAAAGTAACTGTAAGCAGACATAGCCCCACTTAGTGAAATAGAATACACTTGAAAAATGAACATTTAATAAGGGACAATCATTCTTACAGATGTAGCAAAGAAAATCTTAACATGTAATGCACCATGTTATCACAATACATACAGAAGTTTTTAATGTTTTTCAACACAGAAAGCTGGGATGTTACAGTCAAGTTAAACTTTGCTTCATCTGTAGCTTGTTTTATACAAGACACATGGAATATTAATCACAATTATTGTTTTTAAACAGTGTCCTTTAGGCTCAATTCACACTGGAGTCACCACTTCAGTTTTACAGTAGCTGTTAATGATATGACACCATCACGATCAGTGTTATGATCTGCTTTTTATCGACCCTAACGCATACCTATGGCGGATGCCACAGAAAGGCATCTGTTTCACATAGCAAAGAGGCCACTTTGTTTAAAGAGGCCACTGGGTAACTGCCCCTTTTGCCTTCTCTATATTCCTACCCCTACTCCCAGAACAATGCGAAAGTTACACATCATAATATCCTACTGCAGTAATATTGATAAGTCTATGTCTAGCTGATAATAAGTGGTCCACACTGAAATTTTAATTGATTGGTCAAAATGATTGCAGCTTTCAGTAAATCGGTGATGTGATATTTTCTAGTGGGCAAAATAGGAAATATTTTTTTAAATTTCATATTAGTTTTGTACTTTTATCCTATATATTATCAGAAGAAAGAGTAATGCATAAGTTGTATGGGTAGCATGGGAGTTTATTGGTTAGCACGATTGCCCTGGAGTGCTGGGGTCCTGGGTTCAAATCCCACCAAAGACAACACCTGCATGGTGTGTGTATATCCTCTCTGTGTCTACGGTTTCCTCAACACTTCACAAACATACAGATAGGTTAATCTGGAATTTGGATTGTGAGTCCTAATGGAGAAGGGGCCAATGTGAATGAGGACAATCTCTTTAAAGCGCTGTGCAATATAACACTGCTATATAAATGAATAAAATCAAGATACATTGATGATTAACTCCTTTAAAGAAAGGTCATCCAGTGTTATGGGGCAAGACTGCTCATGATTTGAGCCATAGCACTTTATATAGAAAACACTATTTGGTTTTGCACATCTAAGAAAACATTTTTTGAAAAAAATGAGCAATACACATACACATTCCATTATCAGCAGCACACTATTAACAAAAAAAAAGGCACATAGGAATTTTTTAAAAAGCATTTCTGCTACTTACGATACATGAAAATTTTTTGAGGTTCTTAGTTCACATTTTTGATCAAAAACTGCTTAATCCCACTTCCCAATCAGCAAGGGGACCTCAATACAGGTGGGAACCTACACTAATGTTACCTTAAGCAGTTTTGAAAATTGTGAACTATAACCGAGTTCAAAAAGGGTTTGGATGCATTTCTGGAGCGTAATAATATAACAAGTTACAGTGACTAGGATTCAGGAGAGGGGTCATTGATCCAGGGATTTTTCTGATTGCCAGATTGGAGTCAGGAAGGAATTTTTCCCTAAAATGAGGACAATTGGCTTCTACCTCATTGGGGGTTTTTGCCTTCCTCTGGATCAACACTTTAGCACAACAGGCTGAACTAGATGGACGACTTGTCTTTTTTTAGCCTTACAAACTATGAAACCTTAAAAATGTTTCATGTATCCTAAGTAGCAGAAATGCTTTTCCAAAAATTCCTATGTGCCTTTTGATAGGTTTTTATCAGTTAACAGTGTGCTTGGAATGTGCATGTATATTGCTTCCACACCAGTGTGCACCAATGCTCATATTTTTCAAAAAAGTTTTTTTTGGATGTGCAAAACCAATATTGTTTTCTAGACTGTCTGTATGGGGAGTGGCTGCCACCTCATGGGTTTTAGCACTCCACCCACCTTTACAGGTTTTTAAATCAATGCAGTGTACCTTGTAGCTGGAGTCTTCACTCTCTGAAATGTGGAAGTCTGAACAGGCCCTAAAGAGAGGTAACGTTAGTGTAGGTTCCCACCTGTATTGAGGTCGCCTTGCTGATTGGCAGGTGGGCTTAAGTAGTTTTGATCAAAAATGTGTACTAAAAACCTCAAAAAATGTTCATGTATCCTAAGTAGCAGAAATGCTCTCTCAAAAATTCCTATGTGCCTTTTGATCGGTTTTTAGTTAATAGTGTGCTGCTGATATTGGAATGCGTATGTATAGCACTTTGTATAATCTCTTCCTATTAGAAGGGTCCTCTGACAATAGGTATGTGACAGGGTATTTCTTTGATGAGAGAGTCCTTGTAATCAGCTGTTATGTGGTAGGACACCTTGCAACAGGAGAACTGAAGGATTACACAATTCCTATTGAAATCAGGGGCTTGCGTTCATGCATTGTATACTTAGTGCAGGTCCTCCACAGCATCAAATTCTATTTGTATCTGCTCTATTCTATGACTAAGAGATGATGGTCACCAATTAGGAATCCTTCTTGCTCCTTATAAGGCAATGGAAAGAATCTTTTAGACCAGATAACCCATTTAAAAGGAATTACACCACATTATACAAAAAAGTGTCCACAATTTCTTCCAGAATCATCATTCTTGTTTATGGGCTGATGTTGGTATTACAGCTCTGTCTCATTCACTTGAATAAAAATAAGCAACAATACTAAAAATCTACATGATTATTCTCTTCTTTTCTTGGGCCAGCCTTTCTTCTAGTGGAAACAAAACTAAAACCATTACAACATTCCAGCTGACGACAGAAAAACAGAAGCTCTTCTGTAAGAAAAAAGCTCTTGTGATTGATCTATTACATCCCTATGGGGCAGATTCACTATTCCAAATGTGCCACGTCCGACAATGAAGGATTGGTTTAGCAGTAAAGGGGCCTCATGAAGTAGAATCCATAGGAGCTTGACATCCAACACAATGGGGAAAAATTGCACTAAAACGTTGGTATAAAATAGTGCCGTAAAGTAAGCCAAACACTAGGTGCTATTAAGTTAGACGAAAAAGATGCACCAAATTTAGCCAGAATTAGCCAGTGTGATGTGTCCTTAGACTGCAGTTTAAGTATTAGACAGGATTGGTAAACTTGGCCATTGGATGTTATATTAAAGTGGTTGCCCACAACCTGCATTACGCTTCTTCAACAGGTCTCTTGGCAATAAGGTCCCTGTCACGGTTCACGCCACAGACCGTCAGCGTGCCCGTGTCTCTCATGTCCCGGCTGCTGCTGCGACATCCCTTGGTGTCCCTGGTTCTCTGCACGCACCTGTCCTGGCTCCTTCCACTGCTGAAGCCTCACCATCTCTGCTTCCTCCAGCTCCCTGGCGTCCTGTGCGCATACCTGCTCCCTCTAGGGGCAAGTGCGTGTCACTGCACTGCATTTATTGAGACAGTCTTCCTGTTCCTGCCCTGTAACCTCTGACCCCTGGCTACTTAAGGAACCTCCTACCTGTACTCTTTGTCAGTTCGTTGTTGTCTTCTGCACTAGAGCTTGACCCCTTACCTATTGTACATCTGCCGCTGTACCTGCTGCTAAATATATTCTGGCACCTGTCTGGGACTCTGTCTTACGTTTACTGCAGCATCCGTTTATCAGCCTCCAGTACCCAGACCTGCACTTCGGCTACCCACCGCCGGCATCTGCCATCTGTGCCTGCAGTGGGCCCTGAGGATCCACACCTGGATATCTGCGGTCGGCGCTTCGGCATATGTTTGTCAGCGCCGCAATCCGTTACAGTACGAACTGACCATCAAATATGGATCCCGCCGGAGTGACTCTGCCTGACCTGGTAGCTGTGGTGAACCGTCATGGCGTCCACCTGGAGCAACTGTTTCAAAAACTGCAGACCATCACCACCCGTCTGGACCAAGTTGTGTCAGGAATGGCATCTACACCTGCTCCGCCACCTGCTGTGGGTCCGCCTCCGTCTGCCATTTCCAGTCCCAGCCTGCACCTGCCTCTGCCTGCCCGTTATTCTGGAGACCCCCATACGTGTCGCGGCTTCCTCAACCAGTGCACCATCCACTTTGAGGTCCTGGCCCATCAGTTCCACTCTGACCGTGCCAAGGTCGCCTTCATCATCAGCCTGCTCTCAGGTGAAGCCTTGGCCTGGGTCTCGCCTCTGTGGGAGAGAAGTGATCCGCTGACAGGGGACCTCCAGGCGTTCCTGAGCGCATTCCGGAAGACCTTCGAGCTACCTGGGCGCAACACCTCTGCTGCTTCTTCCCTGCTCCGGTTCCGTCAAGGCGACTCCACCGTGGGACAATATGCCATCCAGTTCCGTACCCAGCCTGTGTCCTTGAAGGTTGGCAGTTCCCATCAGGAAAACCTGTCCTTTTACGTGCTGCCTAGTTCGTCTGCTCCAGTCCTGCTCGGGCTTCCGTGGTTCCAGCTTCACAACCCATCCCTGGATTGGAAAACGGGTGAAGTTGTCCAATGGGGCAAGCATTGCCACTCTAGCTGTCTCAAGCCCGCCCATCTGGAGCAGCCCTGCCCACCCGTTTCTCTGCCCGTATGTTCTGCTGTGCCAAGGGAAGACCCATGTGTGCAGGAAGAGCCTCTGGTCTGCAAAGACACCTCTGACTCCAAACCACCCCACCCCCTGCCTACTATTTCTGCTTCTCCCCAGGTCCAAGAAGTTACCCGGGACTCTCTAGACACCTTCTCTGAAGACGGCTCCTGGGATACCGAGGAGGTGGTTACCCCTAGCTGGTTTGTGTGTACCCGGCTAGCCCGGAGGGGAGGGCTTAAGGGAGGGTACTGTCACGGTTCACGCCATAGACCGTCGGCGTGCCCGTGTCTCTCATGTCCCGGCCGCTGCTGCGACATCCCTTGGTGTCCCTGGTTCTCTGCACGTACCTGTCCTGGCTCCTTTCACTGCTGCAGCCTCACCATCTCTGCTTCCTCCAGCTCCCTGTCATCCTGTGCGCACACCT
This sequence comes from Phyllomedusa bahiana, assembly GCA_025379985.1. Lineage (NCBI taxonomy): Eukaryota > Metazoa > Chordata > Amphibia > Anura > Hylidae > Phyllomedusa > Phyllomedusa bahiana. The sequence continues at coordinate 106,246 of JAODAL010002653.1, forward strand.
GCTCCCTCTAGGGGCACGCGCGCGTCACTGCACCGCATTTATTGAGACAGTCTTCCTGTTCCTGCCCTGTAACCTCTGACCCCTGGCTACTTAAGGAACCTCCTACCTGTACTCTTTGTCAGTTCGTTGTTGTCTTCTGCACTAGAGCTTGACCCCTTACCTAATGTACATCTGCCGCTGTACCTGCTGCTAAATATATTCTGGCACCTGTCTGGGACTCTGTCTTACGTTTACTGCAGCATCCGTTTATCAGCCTCCAGTACCCAGACCTGCACTTCGGCTACCCACCGCCGGCATCTGCCATCTGTGCCTGCAGTGGGCCCTGAGGATCCACACCTGGATATCTGCGGTCGGCGCTTCGGCATATGTTTGTCAGCGCCGCAATCCGTTACTGTCCCCATTCGGTTTCGGCATTCACTGGCACTCTTTGGAGGTTCACCATGTCCTTCTCCTCACTCCTGCAGCCAGTTTTTTCAAGGCACACACCGATTACCCCATCACTCTCTCCCTATTGATTATACATTGCTTCACTTACATTATTGTTATTATTTTCCTACTAGCACACTGTTCACCATATCACCCTCTAGACCCTTTTGGTTGCTACTTATACTCCACCTCTCGGCTTCCCCAGGTAAACTACTCACATAGGACTATTCTGTATCATCTGATCCACTTTTGGCCACCATCTTTACCTTACTCCTCTTTCCCCATACATTGCCAGATTATATCTAATTATACTATACTGCTACTGCCTATATCTACTGCCTAATACTTCCTGTTTACATCAACAGGTATCTACCATTACTATGCCTCCAATATTAGTGCAAATGGTATATATACAACGGTATGCTTCCGTAATAACACATATACATTTTTATTCAAATCTTACATAAAAATTTGAATGTCCAGTGTAAACAGATTCCACACTTCACTTTCTATATATTGTATTATCATTTATCATTCACCTGGTGGTTCATTGAAGTATCTGCTTTACTTTGCGTAGTCGCATGGGAGATTCCGTCCGGAGTGGACTTGTTGCATCCAGCGTCTGTGCTGTGTGAGCCTTCCTCAACACCTCACCTCTCAAACAGCGCTACGTCTCGCGACGTTTCGAGAGCCACACGCCCTCTTTGTCAAGCAGAAAGTGAAAGTGAAGTGTGGAATCTGTTTACACTGGACATTCAAATTTTTATGTAAGATTTGAATAAAAATTTATATGTTTTATTACGGAAGCATACCGTTGTATATACCGTTGTATATATACCATTTGCACTAATATTGGAGGCATATTGAATAGCAGGTGGGGACCTGCAGCGAAGGTATAACCTGTGTGTTCATTAATAAAGGTGCATTGCATGAGGAGTATATAATCTACCATTACTATTCACTTTGTCTCTCATTGTATCTCTACCATCCCTCAACCGCCTCTGTATTCCTACTCCATTCCCATTTTCACTGCTACTCCCCCCTACTGATCCTTCTATACCCATACCTTCTCAATTTTCTACACTTTCTACTAATGTTACTTTTTTCTTTCCTTTTGTCCATAACTATTTCCCTCCTTCCTTCTTCCTCTATCTTTTCCATCTATTCCCGTTTCTTTCCTTTTCTTTTATTGTACTATTCCTTTTTTGGAACCTTGTCCATTACTGTGTTATGCCTATACTTTGTATTTTTCCCCTAGATGTCGCTTGATAAATGCAACTACTGAAACAATAACTGACATTTCTAGATTTTTCATACAAATCATCAACCAATTTATGACATTTGTTTGTGATTTGTATTTGTGCAGTAATCTGGACGTAATTTTTTCTGCTACCACTTCCTACTGGATTTCTACCTCTGTGTGTCTAATACATGATATATTTGATTTGAATCTACTCATTGGTGTGCTACGGATTTTCTTTTACTGTTATGTGATTTTTACATTACCTTTCCACCGTAGCACCCATTACCCACTGGTGTGTGACCCTATTCTTTTCTTGGCAATAAGCAGACCATAAAAAGCATCCCTGCTGGGACTTAAATGATCACCTTTGAAGAAACCTTGAAATAGATGTTTCATTCTCCTGCAGCGCCACCATAGGAGCATTACACAGCACCCATTCACTTTAATGGGGCGATTGGTCCTCCAGAAAATAAGGCACTCTTTTTAATAACTATTCACTCTGCCCAAGAGTTGGAGATCTTAAACAGGATATAGATCTCAATACAGAATTCCCTAATAAGTTATCTGTCTATTGTTTTTCTAAACTAGATAACACCTTTAAGCAGACATCTAAATGTGACTATATAGCAAGTCAATATAGCAAGCCTATGATATTTCATAACCCTCTGTGCACATTACTGTGATAACTTATCTTTATATAAATTCATGAAAGCTATGCCAGATCCATTTTTTTTAAAAAGAAACCTGATAAAAACTGAAGGATCCTGAAGACTATAAAGGTTTTTTAGTAATTGTTATGGTGCATGTTTCACAATTCTCATCTTCGTACATATCAATACCGGTAGTGTGAACGCGGCTTTATATGTATGAATGTACATTATCTATAACTCAAAAAGATCACGGCAAACAACAAAAAAATATGTGCACCTTAAAAACTCGTATCCGCAGTAACATATCTGATGCCAAAAAATCTTTATCAGTAGGTGTCTCAATGGTGTCTAGACATTTTAATGAAGTGCACGCTGGAAATACCACTCACCTTAGCTTTCAGGGTATTGAAAGGGTTAGCAGACCGGTCAGAGGTGGCAATCATAGAGGCAAGCTATTAGCACGTGAGGCGTGGTGGATATTTCAGTTAGGAACAAGGTCCCCAGAGGGCTTGAACAAACGACATGATCTTATTTGTCATTACTAAAAGTATTACATCGCATCTTTTGTTTGTTGGTAATTGTTATTCTTGTTATATATTTTAATTGTGTATTTATACTTCGATCATGTGACTATAGTCATGTGACATGTCACATGATCATTAAGGTTGATATATAAATAGAGTTTCTATTCATATTTTTATGCCATGAATAAGGAGTGGACACTCCGAAACGCGTCGGCTCAGATGCGTTTGTCTTTGTCATCCATGTAAAGTTTAATCTATCTACAATAAAGCTTGGAACGTTTTACTTGGGACTGCAGTGAATGTACGCTGGATACCTTTCCTACTAGTGCTTATTTTCCTGTTGAAGATTCAGCTTCAATCTAATCCGGGCGTTCCCCTGCAGCAGCAAACAGACTAGGTGAGCTGACTACGATATTTTTGTATAGATCTCATAAAGTAACATTATGCAGATAGACTGTCATAAAATGGATTCCCTACGTGCATTTCACATATATGCTTCTTCAGGGGAGTCTACTAGACTAGAACCATATACGCGAAATGCACGTAGAGAATCCATTTTATGACAGTCTATCTGGGTAATGTTACTTTATGAGATCTATAGTATATGAATTATTCATTGACTTCTTTTGGGCACATTAGTCTCTTATGTATATATTTTGCTGCATGATTGCACTTTATTGAAGTATCTATATCTATGTATTAAATATTTATTCACATTCATATATAGGGTTATGATTTCTATAGTATATTCATGTGCACTATGCACTTTTTTCACTTTGACATATACTTAGAGGCATGTGATAAATATGTGGTATATATATGAAATTTAGTGTGCGCAAAAGTAGATTATAATATCGGAGTTTATGTATTTATTTTCCTTATTTATTATTTGTTCCCAGAGGACTGCCAATACCTCTTCACTATTCTTGTCATATTTATTGTTTTTTTTTATATTTTATGGAATGTTATGTAGCATGTTTAAATAAAGTTTTCAGCTATTTTTAATTTTGTTGTTTGCCATGATCTTGTTGAGTTGCAGTCGTTGGGTTGATCCGGCTGAATTAAGTTTGCATAGGTGTATTTGTACATTACCTATAGCTTCTAAGAATTGTTAAATACGGCTTTTATGGGTTTTATATTACTTATAAAATAATGCACGATAAAATATACCTGTGCCTAACTGATCCAGGTGATGACACAGGTGCAGTTCTAGGTGAGCAAAATGAACCGAAACTCCAACAGAAGGCACCAACCAGGGAGTAAAACAGGAATCCACCCTTGTACAAGCTGCAAGTGCTGTAGGAGTCACAAGCTGGTCACAGGCACTTTGAGAGCCAGATTCACTTTCGGTGCTATGGGAAACATAAAAAAAAAGATGATTTTTTTTTAGGCTATAACCGAGCTATTCCAAGATTATAAAATGTTATATGATAAGTGCAGATGGTCTTGTCTGTTCGCCCAAAATATTCTGGAAAGTGCAGCCAACATAATTATATTTCATTTCACATCTGACCATTAGAATTTGCATAAATATTTATCTGGAAAAAGTGGCATTCAATTGTGTAATTATATCCGTATACTGTTATTCTTTCCTATTTATAATTTAAAATGCTACACTGAACAAGCCAAAAAAGATAGAAGCAGAAAAACTAAAGCAGCTGTAATTAATTTACTGGTTTGATATTAAGGAGGAGAAAAAAGATGCTTGGTAATTGTACATTTAGAAAGGGCCACTAATAACATTGATATTTATGTAGCCATTGTTACCTGGGGCATAAAAGTAAAAAAAAAAAAACAACAAAAAACAAAGGATGTGAAATAATATTTAAACAAAGAAAAAGCAAATTTACACCGAAAGCTCTGAAGCCCTTTTATAAATTTCCAGTATAGCTAGTGGAAGCTTGAAGGCTTTCAGGTGGCTCCATTCAATATCAATGAGGTTCATAGATTTATGGGTTGCTTGTCTAAACATTCAGTCCTAGTCATGCAGAAGAACTTCATGCAGATTATAAGGGCTGAATCCATGTGCACTCCTCATCGACGTGTGTGAACTGCCCGTGGAATTTGTGTTCCATTATATTTAAATAAAAAGCAAGTGACATGAAATCGGTTTGGAAACCACATTGAGTAGACAGAACATAAATTAGCCCTATTTAATGAGGCTAGGTAACACCCAAATAATTAGTGGAAAATCGCGACATACAAAATTAAAGTACACAGCAAAATTTCTGCAATAGATATCGAACTGATTTATTCCAACTGAAAAATTTGTGGCCTTACAGTTCACTGTAATATTTTGCAGAATTAATTTTGGTGGCACAAAAGAAGCCTTTAAAGGGTTGTCTCACAATGCTATTTCAAAGTGCCACAGGCAGCTTCAGATTCACGCTTCCTAAATTCTCCTGGTCAGGTGGTTCTTTAACAGTGATTGGCATATTAGATTTGTGTTTCCAACTCTTCTAATTGCAATGATATGAGAGCAGGAGATGTAATCTATAGTGCAAAGGGCTACAGAGTTCAACGTAAACTATCAAAAGCAATTTATCTCCTTTGTTTGTTAGAGATAACATACTCTGTTCTGAAGAAGTTGTCCATCCTGGTGATGTCACTCCCTGCTCTCTGTATAAACAGGAAGGCTAGGTTCACACGGTGTATTTGCAGGCGTAAAATCCCCCCCCCCAATTACGCTGTATGGCCCGGGGGCGGGGCGGGTGCGGGTGGCCGGCACCTGGCTGGCCCATAGACTTGCATTACCAGCGGCGCGTATACGCCGCTGGTAATTCACACGTCACTTATCTCCCCTCTCGGCGTATTCGCCGAGCAGGGAGATGAGATGCAATCCATATTTCTCTATGAAAACTGTGGATTACCGTAATGACTTGGACGTATTCCAGCCGTAATTTGCGCACTCCGGTGAGTAATTATGGACTGAAATACGTCCAATTTTAAGCCGTGTGAACATAGCCGAAGGGAGCGCAGGATAGTAAACACAAGAACCATTTTGCACTTAGAGCAGATAAAATCTCTTTTATCTCCTGACCAGGAAAAAAATCAAGAGAGGATTGTATTTGGAAAAAGTCGTGCTTTAACGTTCCCTACATGTTGAAATCTAATTTTTGTAGTGTGACAACATGAAATTTTGAAACAAGAGTCAAGCTGGGATTTTAAGGGCCCAATCTCCATCTATACACATGAACAACCAGTTTTAATTTCAATGTCATTACTGTTGCTTTCACTGTATTTGCACAAGACATACTATAAATAAGGTCTAGTAATGATTAATTTAGTAAATTATTTGTGATTCAACCCAATTAAAGGACCCTAGTGAGATGTAATTGACTTTAAAGTCAACTCAAAATGGGTTTGTCAGTATCCGGATCTTTGGGTTGTGTTGTTATGTCAGAGCCTAGCCCTGAAGGTTCAAAGTTTTTGTTTTTTATGGTCACAATGTTCTTGTTGACTACTAAATTAAAAGTAGGGATAACCATATGGCTGAAAAGAGAAGTCCATCGTCCAAGAAAGAATCCAATTTACTGAGGCATATTAAAAATCCATAGTGGAACAAATAGGTGGCATAATATACCTGCTTGGTTGAGTATGGATTTGTAATACACCTCAATGAATTTTATTCTTTTTTGAATTGGACGAAGGACTTCGCTTTTTCGCCTCTAAAGTACCAGAGGATGTCCCTATTGTCTGTGCTTCCTAACCTGTGGGAGTGGTGGACTTTATTTCTATTAACCCTTTAAGCCTAATGCCTGAAAAGTAGTTAATGACCAGAACATTTTTTTTTAGTTTTTGCCTCCTTGCGTTTCAACAGTTGTAACTTTTTTATTTTTTTCAATGACGCAGCTGTATGAGGCCTTGTTTTATTTGAGACAAGTTGTACTTTATGGGGGAATAGTTGAAGTTCACTTATAAATAATTGTAGAATGAAAAAAAAAAATTTTTTTTTTTTGTTTTCTTTACACCGTTCACATTTCACACTTAATAACTTGTTAGATTAATTCTACAGGCTATTATGGTCGTGTGGATACCTAATATGTGTAGGTTTTTTTTGTGTGTGTAATGTATGCACAATTATTTTTTATTACCGTAGATACTCGAGTATAAGCCGAGTTTTTCAGCACAAAAAATGTGCTGAAAAATCCCCCCTCGGCTTATACTCAAGTCACTGTCGGCACTCAGGCGCTGCGATGGCCCGTGCGCCGACAGGGACGCTTCAGTTATATGCGACTCCTCAGGGAGCGCATATAACTGAAGACCGAGTACCTGACAGTGTCCGGGCGCTGCAGTGACCCAGGAGCTGTCAGCTATCTCTTCCCCTGTATGCGTCTCCTCTAGAGCGCACACAGGTGAAGAGATATCACTGCGGAGCAGAGAACGAGCGCTCCCTGCTCCGCAAACTTGCGGCCGTCCGGAGTTTCCGGCACAGGCAGCGTGTATCCTCACACTGCGTGCGCAGCCTGATGACATCACCCGCCTGTGCCGAGAAGATGGAGGAGAGCGCGCGGGAGGCCGGACAGCGAGGAGGCGGAGCGGCGAGGAGACGGAGCAGCGGGGAGCCAGGTAAGTGTTTTCTTTTTTGTTTTAAAAAACCTGTCTATGCCTGCCAATAGCCTGCCTAGAGGACCTATACCCGCCTATACCCTGCCTATAGCCTACCTAGGAGAGCTATACCTGCCTATAGCCTACCTAGAGGACCTATACCTGCTTATACCCTGCCTATAGCCTACCTAGAGGACTTATACCTGCCTATACCCTGCCTATAGCCTACGTAGAGGACCTATACAATGCCTATAGCCTACCTCGAGGACCTATACCTGCCTATACAATGCCTATAGCCTACCTACAGGACCTATACCTGCCTATACCCTGCCTATAGCCTACCTAGAGGACCTATACCTGCCTATTCCCTGCCTATACCCTGCCTATAGCCTACCTAGAGGACCTATACCTGCCTATACCCTGCCTATAGCCTACCTAGCCTACCTAGAGAACCTATACCTGCCTATAGCCTACCTCGAGGACCTATACCTGCCTATACCCTGCCTATAGCTTGCCTAGGGGGACCTATACCTGCCTATAGCCTGCTTAGGGGGACCTATACCTGCTTATAGCCTGCCTAGGGGGACCTATACCTGCCTAGGTAGGGGCCATACCATGCCTATACCTGCCTAGGGGACCTATACCATGCCTATAGCCTGCCTAGGGTGACCTATACCATGCCTATAGCCTGCCTAGGGTGACCTATACCATGCCTATAGCCTGCCTAGGGGGACCTATACCTGCCTATAACCGGCCTAGGGGGACCTTTACCTGCCTATGGGGGCAATTTCCTTCCTATAACCTGCCTATGAGGACCTATATCTGCCTATAACCTGCCTATGGGGACATATAGCTGCTTATACCAGCCTATAACCTGCCTATGGGGGACATATAGCTGCCTATATCTGCCTATGGGGGACATTAAACTGCCTATACCAGCCTATATCTGCCTATGGGGGACATTAAACTGCCTATGTAATTTTATTGGTATCTATTTTTATTTTTAAAATTCACCAGTAGCCGCTGCATTTTTCACCCTAGGCTTATACTCGAGTCAATAAGCTTTCCCGGTTTTTGTGGCAAAAGTAGGTGCCTCGGATTATACTCGAGTATATACGGTAATTTTTTTTTATTTTTATATTTAGTAATGTATTAGCATATTTATATATGCTAATACATTATAATCTGTGGCAGTCCGACACAGGCAGTGATCAGGGCAGCACACAGACTGCCCTGATCGCTGGCTTCTTACACAGACAGCCATGGGGCTACTCTAGGTCCCCAGGGCTGACAGTGCAGCCGTTCCCTGGGCTCTGTCGGGTCACCAGGTATCCCGATCACCCGACAGAGCAGGGAAACTCTTTGATTGTGCTGCGGCGACGAACTGCGGCAATCAAAAGGTTAAAGCACCGGGGAGCGGATGTTTCCCCCGCTCCCAGGCGCTTGCAGGAGTTGCAGTGGGAACAGGGCTGTGTAGTATAGTTCCAATCCCAGCGCTGATGTCTGCAGCGACGCCAAAAGACGTCGCTGCATTCGACAGGCAGTCGTTAAGGAGTTAATTTATAGGGGTATGTTCACATGGTGCATTGCAGGTGCATAGCGGTGCATACTGTGTACGCTGCTATACATCTGAAATACGCCTGTTGTTTCAGAAAGCTAGGATAAGCCATATTTGCGGGAAGCACTCTGTGCGTACTGCAGTGCAATTACACCACGCAATACGCCATGTGAACATACCCGAAGGCTGGTAAAGTGCCGCATGGCCAGTCAGCAGTCAGCAACACCATAAAGGTTTTACCATGGTCCTGCAATGTGGTTACTGACTATGCTCCTTTAACAAGTGAAATATGCTGAAAACCCTGCTGCTAAAAATAGCACCACAAGACCACAGCAATCTGTTGTAGTATGTATGTGGTTTTGTTGCATGGCACACTACAGCTATAAATACAGCCCTAAAGGGAATCTGTCACCATTTTTTTTTTTACTTATTAAAACAAGATACTGATGAATATTCTTTTCTTCTAATTGTAGATTTTTCAATTCGGTCGTCTATATACAATTGTGGGGACAGCATTCTTGCCTGCACTGCATTTAATAGCAGTCAGAAGGATGCTCTGCAGCAGCTTCATGCACATAGGAGCCTGTGAACTGGATCAGTCCCATTAACTTCTATAGGAGAGCTTTCTAGTCATGCTCTGTGACCTGGGAAGAAGTCAGCGTGCAGGAAGGAGGTAAGGGTGAACTGTGACATCTCCTATTGTGATTGGTGGATCTGTGTTATCTATACACATTGGTGTCACCTTTCAGTTTGACCCTGCTTCTACTGATCATGAGCAGACTACTAAGAAACTCTCTACAGAACAGGAAGTGACAGACTATTATAAGGCCTAGCAAACAAAGTGAAAACTGCAGCACACTTTTTTTTTTTAAACATTGAAAGTGATATTTAAAATACAATAAGTAATTTTTGATGACATATAACATTTAATGCTTTACTTACATAGACTCTACATTCAATGAACCCCCCAACACACACACACACGTAAAAAGAGTGAAGCTTTTAATATATTAGATTTTTTGTTGCATTACTTTTTGAAATCCACTGGGACCAAGTTGTCATAAAAAGCAGATTTGATTTCAGCTTACCTTACCAAACCGTTTTAAAGACATTGCATTACTAAGACTCAAATGTGTGGATACCAGTAGCTTTTTTAATATTCTAAACAAAATCAATAAACAAGAGTAGTGAAATGTAAGAAGAAATAGTCATTGTCGTGACCCTTGTTAATACCAAATGCAAAACAAGAACTTCAAAATAAGAATATGAAGTTCAAATAACCTAAGAAATAGTTGAGCACAAAGGAAACAAAAACATTTGGAAAACGAACATCTGATTAACTATTAAACTATTCACTGTTGTTCCCAAAAACTTGATTAATGGGGATGTGGATGCTGAAAAATGACAATGACAGCTAGGACAATGGAGAAAATTGTCACAGCCAAGTGTTGAGCCCTGTCTCCCCGATTTGTTTTTTTTCTCTCTCTCCTGTGAGGAAGAACAGGGTACCCACTGTCCCAAGAGATACCTTAGATGCAACTAAGGAGGGGTGCCAATTCTCACTAAAAAGACCTAGTGGTGTATGATAACTTATTTTCAGGAAGTGCTTCATAGAAAAAAAGTAATTTGCTCTCTAGCAAAAGAAAGAAAACAGGTTTCCTGTGAACCAGTGCTGTCTCTAAGACGCCTATCTCTGGCCATGTGGTACCTTGTTCTACACTGATGAGGGGCAAGAAGACTGAAACAAACGTCTACAAATTGATGACTCTTCCCTTTGGAGAAGGCTCTGTTGTGGCTAGTAGAACATTATTTTCTTCCCTCTGGAGAGGAGATAATTTGCATACTTTTTTCACCCATGGAGCAACACCTGAAAATAAGTCTTCATGCAACTTATCTCTTCAACAAGTATGTGTACCCCACATCCACTCCTTTCATGAGCTGCATCCAAAGTGTCTCTCTGGCCGACCAGTACTCTACTCTGATGCAAAACAGATTTGCATCAGTGACCAAAAGAGGGATCACAGTCACAGGACAGGTAAAATGTAGACAGTAGTTTAGTTCTGAATGTACACAGGACGGCTCAACAGCTACCTGTACGTGACTCTCAAAAAACATCATTTTGAATCTGAATTTTGTATTATGTATTTTGTATTATTGCAGCCTCGATGAGGGTTACAGAAAGTTTATGGGTGGTCCTTCTTTTTAAAGAAAGGGTCTGCGACAGGTCACAGCCATGTGTACTTTTTGTGTGGCTCACTGCAATTCATATACACAAAAATGTATGACTCCTCCTGTTGGAGAAGACTGTGGTTTGGCCATTATGAGATAGTTTTCTTACGTTTGGAAGAAAGTTAATTTGCATAGTTTTGCCCATGGAGCATTGCCTATTGGTCTCTTCAACAAGAAGCAGTGCTCCTCCTGTCCTGTGAAAAAAAATACTTTCTTTTTCTTATTAGAGAAGGGGGAATACCAATCTGAGCTTAGAGGTAACATGCTCAGATAAAGGCTTCCGACCACTTTTTCTACCAATAAATGGATTTTCCCTATACTTTCACCAATAAAAAAGACAAAAAAGTAGCCTAATGAATTTCCAAATTCCACTTTGATTAGTTCTGCTTATATTAGGCTATGTTCACATGTCGTAATTGCGGTGCATATAGTACGGCCGCAATTACGACAGGTGATTTGGGAGTCGTGCTGACCAGCGTGTACTCTCACAGCGCGGCCCGCCGGACCCATAGACATGCATTACTTGCGGCGCGTATTTGCCACAAGTAATTGACATGTCACTTATCTCATCGCACATACAATACGATCGTATTATACGAGCGGGAAGAGGAGGCGTAATCCATAGTTCTCTATGAGCACTATGGATTTCCGTAATTTCGGTGCGCATCTCGCTCATATTAGAGCGCAAATACGCCGCAAAATGCTCGACGAAATTACCCCGTGTGAACATAGCCTTAAAGTCTAAAGATCTAGGCAAAAATTAAAAAAAAAAAACAACCACTTAACCAACAACACTTCAATAGCAACAAAAAAAAAACAAATAATAAAATCCCATAATAAATATAAAATTGCATTCAGTACTTCCCTACATAAAGTATCACTATCTCTATATGGCCAATCATCAGTTTGCATTAAGCTGTGGACTTTGCAAAGTGGATCTTCGGGAAAACAGTGGCACCAAAAACCCAGGGCGTATGTTGCACCTGCCTCATTTGGGGAAACCATTGAGCAATAATATTTAACTTCCTTAGATTTTCAATTTACGTGAGAAAAAAATCTAAATGAAAATGGTTCCTTTTAATAAAAAACCCAGCATGTTGTGAAGACTAACATGGACCAATACTGTGGGTTGAGCACATTGGTAACCCTTCATGAATACCTCAGCCAAAAAGATCAGCAGGGAAATGGAAATTTATATTAAAAATAAGAGAACTTGTAATCAAAGTGTTTCAGTTAATATCAATTCTTGACCCTAGGCCTCAAATTGCAGCCCTTGGTTACCATATAACCACCCCTCTGCTAACAATCACACCAGGCCAGAACAAACAAAAGCCTCAATTTAAATCACATTTAGCTGTCATTAAAGTATTGTGCAGGGTAAGAATGCTGTTTATATTCTCACACTTGCGTCCGAACTTAAAACACTAAGATTACTCCGTGGTGAAGTGTTTACTTGTCGGCGCAGCTCAAATTAGCTGGGATGTGAAATATGCTATCCCCCACACAAGTATGTTTATAATGAGTTAGATAGCAATGTGATCCTAATGTGGGGCCATTTAAATGATTAATGAAAGCCTTAAACAATCACACTCTTCATGGAAATGTCATCTTTATGGTAAATGTGTGAGAAAGTAAAAAAAAAGGAATGGGACTTCTGCTGGTTCATCAACGGTGCATGTAGGGACATCCCTCCTAGGAAATCTAGCCAGTACTACAACATTTTGGAAATTCCACGGGGCATTTTGGTATTTATTATTTATGATCGGACTATATTTTCAATAGTCAACCTCCTACATCAACAAAAATAAATATTCAAACCATAAATATTCTACAATGTCTAAAAAGAAAATGAGAGGCCATCCAAATTTTCTCTCGGGGTGAAAAATAATCAGAGCAATTTGAGTCTAAGGTTGGGTTCTCACGTTGCATTTGAAGAACACAACAAAAAAGCAAGCAATTAGAAGACACAAACTTTTTTAATTGACCCCAATTTCATCTGTGTTCCAAATCAGAGTAAGTCCAGTCTGTCCCATGTGAGTGGTACGGAAACACCTGTATACTTGATGCAGAAAATAACTGTCCGTATAGTATTTGACTACTCAAACTACGCAAAAAACTATTATTTGCAAATATAAGATATATGATAACAACAAAATGTGATACCTTTCCCCCCATTGCCTATAGAAAAATTAATTGGAAGAAAGGTAAAAAATAAATAAATAAATAAATAGATACAAATGGAACATATTGTTGTAGATTTATGTAACTTTAAAAAAAAAAAATGAAAGCTGTGCTGTTATTGGTTTCAATTGGCAATAATACAGAGTATTTTTAAATTATAAACCTGCCCCTTAATGTCCCACAAGAGGTGCTGCAAATTCACTACATCTGTCAGGATAATAACTACTAGAAGCAATATATGGTTATGCACATCCCCCCAAAAAAAACATTTTTGAAAAAAATTAACATAGGTGCAACACTGGTGCGGCTGTAGTAATCAGTGCAGTGTAACTTGTAAGCTGGTTCCTTCATTCCCTGGATTGTGTAGGTCTGAATAGGACCCAAACGAGAGGTATCAATAGTGTAGGAATCAATAGTGTAGGACCACCTACCTTGAGATCCTGTTGAAGTTCGGAGGTGGCTTAAACAGTTTTGATCAAAAGTGTGAACTGGGAATCTCAAAAATTTTTTTCATGTATCCTAGATAGCAGAAATGCTTTTTCCAAATTCCTATATCCCCTTTGATAGTGCTTCAGTTTATAGTGTGCTACTGTTATTGGAATATGTAAGGATAATAACTACTAACGGCAATAAGTATATGTTCACACGGACAAATTTCGGCGAGCATTACGCCTCCTCTCCCTGCATGTACAATACGATTGTATTGTACGAGCAGGAAGATAAGTGTCACTGTCGCCCCCCACGGGAGTACGCGACTCCCAAATCACCCGCCGTAAATGTGGCTGTACTGTATGCGCCGCAATTACAGCGTGTGAACATAGTCTAATACACCCTTCTGAACTCAAAGTACTAAATATAGAAACATAATAGAAGCAATTGATGCAAAACAAGTGCCAAGTAACTCCCAGAAGGAGATATATATATATATATATATACACACACCACACACACAAACACACACACACACACACAACACACACACACACACACACCACAACACACACACACACACACCACACACACACTATCTATTTATATGTTATAGGGCACACAAATGTATTATAATCCATACTGTAATAAGTCTATACAATGTATAGGTTTCTCTATTTGACTTAAATCATTAATATCAATGATCTTTTCAGTGATACTCTAATTTTTTGAGATGTCTTATTGTTTTTGTGTGTGTTTATCTGTGTATATGCATAGGTGTAACTTTAGGAGGGAACGAAGGGGACTGGTCCCCCCGACTTTTTTCTGGGTGGGGGACAGTCCCCCCACTTTTTAGCCACTTCAATAAAAAAATAATCCGTATGAAAGAATGAGAACACGGTAAGTGGGGAGAGCAGAGCACAGTGGAGGAAGAAGTTAACCTTTTTCCTTCTATATTTATGTGCATCTTTGGGGGACAGAGTAGGTGGCAGCCTCAAGTGTCAGTGCAAAGTAAGAGCAGCGCTGATTGGTAGAGCAGGAGTCAGCAGGGGCTGCTTCCCCAATCAGAACGCTGCTTACAGTCCAACACACTGTATCTGGGGCTGTATCTTCCCTCCCATTGTATACCACTTCCCCTATGCTCAGCCCTCATCAGAGAAGAAGGGAAGATCTTGCCGATTGCGAACTGAACCAGACTACAGGAGACAGGTAAGGAGGGGACAAGGGTGCTATGCGTTGTGTGTGCATGTGAGTAGGGTACATACTTTATATGTGAGGTGTGTATATACTGTACAGCCATGTGTCTACAAGAAGTCACTGAAACCGAAACACCAAGCTCTAAATCTAAAATCTACCTTTTATTATTTTACCATTAAAATACTTACAAAATTATCACACCCCAAAAAAAAAAAAAGCAAATTACCACTACCTAAATTACAAGATATCAAAGATAAATCTATATGTCTATCCCTCAGCAGACCCTACAATATCCTATGGACAGGTCGGGTAGTCGTCCCGAAAAGGACGGCCCCACCGTAAGGAGGCTCACCCTATCAAATTAGCTGTCCTGTCCCTGACCTATCTCAGATGTAGATATCTTATCCATAAAGCAAATATATCACGTATCTACTTGAGACAAATAGTAGTATACTTCATAGATTACTATTGTTAGCAGGGATACATGTTTGTCATCACCATAGAAGCATATACAAAACATAATTACATGGATCTAAGGTTCATACTCCATCAGAACCCATATATGATCGGTCTGAATGAGAATTTGGTACTGTCATCAAGCTTTAGGGGGCAAACATCACTGCCGATTACTCTGTGCGTATCATTGCTAACCCCCCTGATGAACCCGGTTCCATCACACTAGGGGACACGCGTCGGGAAAAGGATGTTTATGGAGTGACACTTAAGGTCGTATTTTTAGATTTGATATTAATGCGATCTTGGCACTAGGATCTCTATCATCAGCAGACCTAGTTTGTTTTGGACAGTACCAAATTCTCAGTCAGACCGATCATATATGGGTTCTGATGGAGTATGAACCTTAGATCCATGTAATTATGTTTTGTATATGCTTCTATGGTGATGACAAACATGTATCCCTGCTAACAATAGTAATCTATGAAGTATACTACTATTTGTCTCAAGTAGATACGTGATATATTTGCTTTATGGATAAGATATCTACATCTGAGATAGGTCAGGGACAGGACAGCTAATTTGATAGGGTGAGCCTCCTTACGGTGGGGCCGTCCTTTTCGGGACGACTACCCGACCTGTCCATAGGATATTGTAGGGTCTGCTGAGGGATAGACATATAGATTTATCTTTGATATCTTGTAATTTAGGTAGTGGTAATTTGCTTTTTTTTCTTTTTTTTGGGTATGATAATTTTGTAAGTATTTTAATGGTAAAATAATAAAAGGTAGATTTTAGATTTAGAGCTTGGTGTTTCGGTTTCAGTGACTTCTTGTAGTTCTCCGGCTCGTGAATAAACCTAGTAATTGTACTGTGAAGTTTTAGTAAATGGAAGGTTTTTTGAATACAGCCATGTGTCTAGCCACGTCACATCTTCCCTGCACTTACGCGCCGGGGAAAGTGTGTACTTCCCAGCGCATACTTCTAATACCCCCAGCATATATCATAGCGCACAGTATGCCCCTATACTATACACTGTGTGAACATACCTTAACACGACAGATATGAATGCTGGTTCTTGGGTGGATTCAGTGCTGATCTGACTCAGAACCGGCATCCAATCTGGAAGGAAACTGATTTACATTATACCCTATGTAAAATCAGTGTCGTTGTTTAGAGGACACTGATTTTACTCGAGTATTTTCAGTGCGAACTGTCAGCGCCTACAAAGTATTCTTCGAGGCATTTTCCGCACTAACAGCAGTAAAGGATAGGAGGCAGAAATCTGCTTTGGGCCGTCTGGGTCATTTGCTTATCAGAATTGTGCGTTTGCAAGCGGCAAATTTCGGACAAGCAAACGTCACTGTCAGTGCCGAAAAAAAACATCATGTGAACCCACCTCTAGTGTGTAGTGTGTCCGTGTTCAATATATGTACAATATATATACACACCCAATTTCCGGGGTACCTTGTCTAATGTAGTCTCTGGGGTACAGTGTGTAATGTAATAATCTCTGGGGTATGGTGTAATGTAATCTCTGGGGTACAGTGTGTAATGTAATAATCTCTGGGGTATGGTGTAATATAATCTCTGTTGTACAGTGTGTAATGTAATCTCTGGGGTACGGTGAATACTGCAGTAATATCTGAGGTACGGTGTGTAGACTAATCTTTGAGGTCAAGTGGGTAACGTAGTAACCTCTAGGGTACAGTGAGTAATGTAATCTCTGGGGTACAGTGTAATATAATCTCTGGGGAACAATGAGTAATGTAATCTCTGGGATACAGTGTGTAATGTAATCTCTGGGGTACAATGTGTAATGTAATCTCTGGGATACAGTGAGTAATGTAATCTCTGGGATACAGTGTGTAATGTAATCTATGGGGTACAGTGAGTAATGTAATCTCTGAAGTACAGTGAGTAATGTAATTCATTGCTAGGGTTCAGTATGTAATATAATAAAGTTTTGGGACACAGTGAATTACATTATTTCTTGAGTACAATGTGCAATTAATTTCTAAGGTGCAGATAGTAATGCAATTTCTGTGGTCCTGTGTAATATAATTAATTTCTGGGGTGCAGTGAGTGATGTCATTTCTGGTGTATGAATGCAATTAAATAAATTTTGGGGTACAGTATGTGACACAGGTGATTCCTAAGGGTACGGTGAAATTGGGTTCTTTTATTTTCCTCATTCTGTTGTGTGTATAACAAATTTAATGGAGTAGTGATGGGGGACGGGTTAAGCAAAATTTGCTGCATTGCACAACATTTTTTATTTCCATCTAGATGGGGAAATATTGTAGCTGGGCTGGTTCGATTTTATTGCCAGGACTGCTTCTTAGTCCCATTCTGGCTCTATACTTCAGTAATTAGAGAGCCAATCATAACCTTACGGATTGCACCTAAAGTGTTTGCCATAAGGACTCCGCCCGGACCTGCTGGGGGAGCTCAAATCACTCCCTCAGGCCTCCTAGCTGGGTTAGAGGGGGCCACTTAACTGCAGGGAGAGGAGGGGAGAGGAAGTGAAAGGGAAGGCGAGTGAAGGAGGGAGGCATAGGAAGATAGGGGATGAGAGGGAAAATTGTTCCCTCCCCCACTTTTTGAACCAAAGTTACGCCCCTGTGTATGTGTATATATACACACACACATATATATATATATATATATATATATATACACACACTATATATATAAACACACATATATATTGTATGCTGTATGTGTGTGTATATTTATATGTGTGTATATGTTATATATATATATATATATATATATATATATATATATATATATATATATATATATATATATATATGTATATCTGTTCGTTACATGACCAAACACTTCCAAAGGAAACTAGAAACAACAGAAATGAGAAATAACTAATAAAACAAGCCAAGCAGTAACACTAATCCATTAGCTATCTCTCATTACTTTGAACGTGTGTATAGATGAAATCATACTTGTATGCTACATTCACTGGACTGTAATGTCAAATGGTTTGACAAAGAAACAAAACGCTGACTTGAAGCAAGCAACATTTAAGATTCCCACAGTATTCACATTACTGCGGTGCCAAGTTGACCACAAAGGTAATTTTGTGGAGGTCCCAAATTCAGAAGAATTAACCCTGTCTAAAGCACTTAACTTCTCAATGACGAGAATACCTTCTTTCACAATTAACATCAAGCAACCAGTCCCAGTTCTGTCCAATGAATGTGAAGCAGATGTCTAATTTCGTTATTGATTTTTTGATCCGCTTTTCCGATTTCCCAGATCCTCTTGATATCTGTGACTACTTTTGCACAAGAAGCAAGATGAAAGCAAACAAGACCAGTGCAGTAGAATACTGAGAACCAGAGGAGACATTTGAACCGTTCACATCACAGAGCTCGGTAGATGGGCGGCAGCATGACAAATTTCACTGTCAATTCCAAAACCCAGCACAAATAGAAGTCGAAAAATTCTTTCGATCTCCACCGAGGACTGAGAAACTGGAGAAAGGCGTCCAACTGATATCTGCTTTGGGATCTGGTCTACCAAATAGCTTCCAACTGGATTAATTTTGTGTTGTTTACTACATAGACAGACTTTTTAATACCAGAAGGACTTTTTAAATAAATCTACTGAGAATCTCCCGTTCTTTAGTATATTTTAATCATAGATACTCAGCAGTCCTCTTTGAACTGGAATTTATTGGATGTTATTCTGAATGACCAGTGCAGAACAAATTGTTCACTAGCAGATTGTCGTACAGGTTTGGGAAGCTATAACATAGGATTAACATAACGTATGGCACATAATGTGATATACTCTGCCATTGAAGGGATATTTGAGGAATGGCAAAGCAGAGCCAGGACCACCCCGTTCAAAAAAAACTCCTCCTCAATATGGTAAAGGAACAGGAGACTGAGGACCGTCATATAAATGACAAATGCAGGTCAAAATAGTGACATTTACCATATTATCCATCCTGTGGATGGGTTAAAAATGGTCACTGTAGGAAAACCCATTAACATCCCAAGACTAAAATGCTGGCGCACTAACCAGATGAATATGTTTTTGCCTATCTGTATAAAAGATCAGACGTCTGTTATACAATGCATCAATATACACTACTCACAAAAAGTTAGGGATATTTGGCTTTCGAGTCAAATTTATGGAGAGCTTTATCCTTAAAGTCAGCCATTTAAGTAGTAGCAGCAATGTTGGTTTTCGCATCTCAAACTATTTAATGAGACAAAAGTCAACATCAGTGGAGGGTTTACACCGTCCAAAAAGCTCAATGTCTCAATAACATGTCATGACCTTGAGCATCAAATACAGCTTGACAACGACATCTCGTGCTGTGCACAAGTCGAGTTATTGAACGCTGAAGCATGGCATCCCACTCTTCTTGAAGCGCGCCCCTCAGGTCATTGAGGTTCAGGGGTACAGAGTTATGAGTTTCTACATGGTGACTCAACTGATCCCACAGGTTTTCAAGGGGGTTCAGGTCTGGACAAAGTGCAGGCCACTCTATTTGAGGTACCCCGGTCTCCAACAACCGTTCACTAATGATGGGACCTCAATGAGCTGGAACATTATTATCGATGAAGATGAAATTATCCCCGTGTTGTTCATGCAGAGGCACAATGACCAGATTAATGATGTTATTCAATTAGCAGAGGCTTGTCACCGCACCATACACCAAGTGCAGGGTAGTACTGTAAGGACTAGACCTCTCCCCCCACACTGTAACACCACCACCGAAGGCTGACAACAGTGACTGATGTATAGCGCCCTCCTTGATGTCTCCAGCATGATTGGTGGCCATCATTTCTGTCATTATACTGTGTATTATTTGAAATGGTAAATATAAACATAACTTTTAATAAATCATATCCATGAAACACATAGCAAAGATACTTCTACACTGCCCCTATACTCAAAGACAGGGGAAAAAAACAGTAATAACCCTGCCTATACAAACAGGACACCCGCCCCAATAAGGGCAACCCCACACAGGAACCTACAATCTCCCTATAAACTTTGGCAAGGTAAAACGCTCTGATAGGGACAAGAAATATTTTAGTGATAACACCTTGCAGCAGCACACCACAGAAAAATAGCCTAGTATATGTAAAATTTAGAGTACAAAACAATATACACTCAAATGGCAACTATATTGGTGAAAAGAGGGTGTATATATATATATATATGGGAATGGGAGAGTATGAATATATTTATAAGGTGGTAATAAATAAATATATATATATATATATATATATATCAATATATCCCCTTTTTTAACCAGTATAGTTGCCATTTGAGTGTATATTGTTTTGTACTCTAAATTTTACATATATTGGGCTATTTTCCTGTGGGGTGCTGCTGCAAGGTGTTATCGCTAAAATATTTATTGTACCTATTAGAGCGTTTTATCTTGCCCAAGTTTATAGCAAGATTGTAGACACCCTATAGGGTTAGGTTCATGTGCAGGGTCGCCCTTATTAAGGTGGGTGCCCTGTTTTATAGGCAGGGTTATTACCATTTTTTTCCCCATCTATCTTTCAGTATAGGGGCAGTGTAGAAGTGTCTTTGCTATGTGTTTCATGGATATGATTAAAAGTTACACACTATAATGATGTTGCTGATACCGGATATTCAGTGTTGCTCATGGTTGCATCTAGGGTAGGACCCCCTGGAAATATTGTGGTCTTGTGTTGGTTTTTCCAGCCATAATTTCTGCTCAGAGTGAATTGACTTTCAACACTGAACAGCACTGAGGACCACTGGTCCTTCATCCAGAGTAGATGCTCACTGGCCCATGCACGACGATGATGCCTGTGTCTGGTGGTGAGGTCAGGTACCCTTGCCGGTCGTCTAGCACATAAACCACACTGATGTAAACAGTTACGAATGGTCTGACGTGACACCTGGTTGCCCCTCACCTCCCTTAAATGTGCCTGGAGTTGCGTGGCATTCATCAACCGTTTCCACAGGGCATTGTTTACAATGAAGTGTGATGTAGCCAAAGGATATCCACTTCTTTGCCTTTCTATTACTGTTCCAGTCTCTCTATTGCAACCTGATGAGGACCCTCTGTGATACTCTAAGCTCAGTGGCCACTTCCATCTGAGAGCATCCTGCTTGAAGCCTCACAATGGCGAGGTACTGTTGATCAATTGTAAGGTGTTGTCTTGGTCTCATGATGTCAAAATGTGAACAGCATGATGAGGAGGACTGTTTAAATCCCAATTCAAATTGATCCCCTAAATTTATTTGGTGATTCAGGGATCAAACACCTGTTGTAAATTTTGACATTAAACTCTTTGTTAGACATCAGGAAGTTGTGCTGACACAAAAGCACTGACACATTGAACAGTTGGACATGTGCATTCTAAAGTTGAGATGGACTCATTAAGGGCGTTTAAAACAATTTTTAAGAAATTATATGTTCATCCTGAAGTTTCAACCAAAAGTCAAATATCACTAAATTTTTGTGACAAAAAGACAAAAATACGATATTATATACGTTTTATTCTTTCTAACATGGATCCCCTATTAACCAACAGAGGTCTAGACTATGTCAATTTAGCCTCTGCTCGGGTGGCATCCATTGTGAAGGTTGGATGCAATAAAATGTTTATTTTTTTTAACATAAGACCATAAGTATATCAGACAACAGTGAATGGCATCCATCATAGACACCCTGACATATAACTTCAAAAGCCATGTCATTACAGTCAGTGACAAGACATCTGTGTCCTTTCGACATATCACAACTAATACCCTCCTACAGGGATACCAGTTTCACTACTGTATAATTCCACTAAATTAGCCCTGTGTTGTTCATACAGAGGCACAATGACTGGATTAATGATGTTATTCATTTAGTAGAGGCTTGTCATTGACCCAAATGTATTGACTAGACAGGCTTGGGTCAGGAGCAAAATTGTACATGATTTCATAATGCAAATAAAAATAGGTTGGGATCAGAGACGAGGACTAGGTTTTCTGTTCATTATTCCACCTACTATAAACTTGTAGTTATCCCATATAGCTTTATTATATTCTGTTCCATAATTTTCTTTGTTGCCTGCTTCTTTATACAGACCATGCCAGTTCTTTACTTCTTCCATGGATTTACTTTCACATTAACCAAACAGTGTTCATTAAATATAAGTAATAAAGTAGGTTAAAGACTGCTGAAAGCACTTCTGTACAGAGTCGATAGTTCTATAATTTATCAGCAATGTTAAAGCCTTCAAATCTATGTATAACAACCTCCCCAAACAATTAGAGTGGGTTCCATATTGCAGCTGATACATAACAAGCACATGGGTATAATGTTCAGGTGTACATTTCCACATATAGCAAATGTGAGAGACTTTATTGATAATATTATCCTCATCAACAATAGGTTTGGTGGGTTCCATGAAGCTACATTAACCACAGCTATGTGTAACATGTTCTACCTTTGGTCGTCCATGCCATTAGTATTGCCATTTAAAACAATTCTCCAGAGATGTGAAGACACAAGTTCCTTCTGGTCGCTGACCGTAGTAATGCTGGGCAGCTGAAGCTCACATGGTTTGCTCTCAGATAAACTGAACTCTCGAAAGGCAACAAATGACCGCTGGAGTTCATCCCAGTACTCAAGGCTACAAGGGATCTATAAAAAAAAATGAAAATACCAGTTATTTCAGCTTTACAATTTAATATGCAAGGAAATATGCAAAGCTTGCCTTAAAAGACCTCAGCATAAGCTAAATAAGTAAATACGAAAAATACACAACCATACATAGAAATCATTATTATGAAGTGACTCAGAAACACTGCATGACTCACAATGGAATATATTAAACAAAGAAAGAATAGAAAAGAGGAAAAAACATTCTTCAACATAAATTAGGTAATCAAGAAGCATAACAAATTGTAGAAAATGCGACATTGTGTTCAAATTATGGAACTTTGGCTTACTGCATTGTCGCTTACACACACATTATCTCTCTCTATATACTGTATATATATCTTAGGACTTTAGCTTGTGTCCAAGCACCATAGTGGACAATACAGGGGTCCATTAGCTCTTGGGATGGCCGTCTCCTTGGTTAGATTGTTTATGACACATCAATTCATGTCACTCCAACAACAGTGACGGTTGAAAACTGACCTCAGCCAGCTTTATTCTTTGTTGAGAACGCAACAACATCTCAGTATACCACATGTATAACATAAACTCTAGGCTGTATAAATGCTAACTAAACATAAACATGCCTCACTAGTCATGGTCTGAGTTACCTCCTCAATGAAGAGCTCACAATTTTATTAAAGAGCTCTCCCAGTGAACACTCAACTCAACTCATCTAAATATCTGAAGTGGAGAGGAACCTGTCCCCACTCCCAAACAGGTCCTTTTCCAGGTTTTCCAATCAAAATACCTGCTGTGGTTTATATTATTCTTATTATATTTCATTCACAAATCACCACAGAAAATCTATTCAAATAGGTCACAACCTTAATTAATCACTGCACAAAACTAGAAAAGACCTAAAACTTAAACTTTAATATGGATATCAGATAAAAAGAGGATAAATATCTCATCTGTTTAACCAAAAAGACCAAAAATAAATAATAATACATCTTTATCACAGGATGAGTCAATAGTTGGGTAAATAATTCATAAACTTCCGTTTTTTTTATGTAACAGTAAGCTTGGCAAAATTCCAGTTAATACTAATACTCTCCAATGCAACTTGAAGACAATCCTCCTTGAGCTATTCAGAAGCTATAAAGAGGTTTGGCAAGAAGCCTCTGACCATACACTACTACTCTCTCCCTTTTGGAGTAATTGCCCCGAAAAGGGCGGCCCCAAATATATATATTTAATTCAGGCATGCCAGTGCTGTTTTTTTTAGACACCTCATTCAGATTTTTCTTTAAGGATAGTGTCATACACGACATTGTTTTGTTTTTATGTAGATTTTAGAGTAAAAACCAAAGGTAGATCCAGTAGGAAAGAGAAGGATAAAACCTTCCTTTATATTTCCCATTGCTTTTAAAGCCACTCCTGGCTTTGGCTCAAAAAAATGAATGAAAAAGTGCCACAAGAGATGTTGCTTTTTTATTTAAAGAAAATCAAAACTTCAGTTTGTGAATCCACCCTAACGATATAAAAAATGTGACAAATTAATGTATCTCCTATTGATCTGCCAAGTTTAAAAACACATTGTGTGTGTTTTTTTTTTTACCTGCAATAGCAAAAATGTTATATATGCCCTTAAATTCCCCTGTGGCAAAATGTATATAGGGCAGACAAGTAGACCAGTGAAGATTCAGATTGATGAACGCCGTTCATCTATACAAACAAGTAGTACAAAGAAGGAAAGTAATACTTGATCCATCGTAGAGTGAAGCTTCAAGGAATAATGAGAGTTCAATTGCCTAACACTTCTTTGAGGAGAGACATCAGATCAGTGAGATCCGATGGTGTCTCATCGAGGAAATAACTACACGAGATAAAAACATAATAGGATCCCGACTGCTTCAGAGAGAAGCGTTTTGGATCCATAAGTTGGAATCGTTAGCCCTTAAGGGATTGAATGAGAGTTTCAGTCTTAGAGGTTTTTTTTATATTTTTTTTGATATTGTATGTGCTAACTATAGTAATGGTATTGCGATCAGGTGATTAACTGTTTTAGAATTTATAAGTGGAATAGTTTCCTAGAGCGCATGCTTGAGTAAGGAAGTCGATACTTCTGAAACGTCCAACTCTCAATATCTTGCATGCCAGCAGTTGTCGAATGACTCGTCCTGTGATCCACTAGAGGTTAATTTAATGGATTTATCCTACATGGACTAATCTATACCAGATTCAACAATCCCGGGTTTTATCCTTTTGAAATATTTTCTGATGATGGTGTTGCCATGAAAAGTACTATGTATAAAGTACTTGAATCTATTCAGCCTGTCTGCGTTTCATGTGAAAGTTTATCAGTGTTCAGGAAAGAACAAAATGAGAAAGCTGCTGGGGTACGGTTGAATAATTTTTGGTCTAAATAAATATTGGATTGTTACCTTCAAAATAGTCTAGCATCACTAAATACATTCAGCACCAGATGGGCACTTCTCATCATTCCAAAGTCCACCAAAGTCATGGTTTTTCAGGAGAGAAGGAAAAAAAAACTCCATCCCTTCATCCATATTAAATGTTTCCACATTGGAGAAAACTAACTGCACCTACCTTGGACAGGAGAGTAACCAGGTAGCTTCAAGCCAGCAGTGGGGCTCCAAAGGTAAAAGCCAACAGAACCATCTATGCCATCAGAAG
Organism: Phyllomedusa bahiana; assembly: GCA_025379985.1. Lineage (NCBI taxonomy): Eukaryota > Metazoa > Chordata > Amphibia > Anura > Hylidae > Phyllomedusa > Phyllomedusa bahiana. The sequence continues at coordinate 132,002 of JAODAL010002653.1, forward strand.
GCAACTACACCATCTCAAACCACTATTGAAAGTCTAGCCTAAAATATTTGACTGTGCCATTACCCCAGTGTTGCTCTGCACTGTACTCCGGCACTTATAGCCCAAGAGAATCCTTCCACCTATAGTTCTGCAAGTATCTCTGCCAAACATGGCTTATCGGGCAGAATTTCACTATGGCTCACCATACAGAAGAGGACGCTATCATACTGGTCACACATACACAACAGCAGCTCCAGCACTTATCAACACAGTCCCAGTCAGCCATAGCACCCAGAATAAACCATGCACCCTTAAACACAGTGCCAGCAGCCATATTTGCCAACACACCCAAATCAAATGAATTAAAGAGAACCATAAGGAAAAACAGAGAGAAGAATGGAAAAGCGAAATAAAAAACAAACAGAAATTCATCATCTACCAGTCCCTACAGAGGGACCATACATGGCCACCATGTCTAGAGAGGGTACACCATCCCAAAGACAGGACAACCTTTGGCTGTACAGACATAGCACCCACAACCTAAAAATGGACTTAGAGTGACACTGACAGACATATACCGTGAGCCATGGGAGAGCAGACTGTGCTAACAATGTGAACAGCAAAGACTTAGTGAGGGCTGCTCATTTCCAAAGACTTTCCGCTCACATACCAGACCATCACCTTAGATGAGGAGAGGAAATTCCGCTTGTGGGAAGAAGGATCAACCGTAGCTGCACAATAAGTCACCTTATGCTGCCAACTGAGAGGAACATAAAATGTCTTGGATTATTATCCAACAACTATGATGCCCCATACTTAAAACCATCCCCAATACGGCCGCCCTCTAACTTCATGCATATCCCACCTATCTTGCTTTGGCAATGCTAACTGCCCATAAAACTTTATTGAATTGAAACAAACTGAATTAACAGAGTGGGATTTGGAAAGAGAGATGTGTGGAGAGAGGGACACTGAAAGGGACATGAAAAAAGTGTGCCAAGCAAGATATAGAATGAGAGAGTGGAAAAAAAAAAAAAAGAAAAAGTGAATAGAGGGATATGGAGAAAGAGTGAGAGGGATATAGGAAGAGAGAGAGAGTGGAAAGACTGACAGAAAAAAAGGAAGGGATAAGGAGAAAGAGAGATAGAGACTAACCACCATTGTGGCACTGCTAAAGGGAGGGAGGGAAGGGGAGAGAAGGAAACTGGGAGAGAGAGAAAGAGATTAAGAAACCATTAGTGAAAGAAGGGGATAAAAAAACCATTAGAAAGAAGGAGAGGAAAGGGATAGAGGAGAGAGGAATTGAAAAGCCATGAGTGAGGGGAAGAGAGAGGACATGCTGCAACGAGACAAGTATTAAAGGCTCTGTGGGTAATTAGGTGACAGAACAACAGTACCACGTCAACTAATATGGCAGACAATGATTTCTCTCAAACAAGTGTGCAGCATTCTAGACATTTAAAGCAGGAGCCTGGAGAATAGACGAATGAGCACACATGTAAATATAACAGTACAATAAGAACCTATACTCTAATAAGAAATCACACATGGTCTTTGTTTGGTACGGAAGAGCATTTTGGGTGTAACTATCTAAAAATACATTTATCATCTTCCTACAATCGACTATGTTTCTCCTTTGAATTTCACATTTTCCTTGGGTCAAACTGAAAGCAATAAAAAAGTAACACCATAACTATTTCAGGAAGGATCTCTTCACCGCAAAGGGTCAAAGAAAAAAGTAGCAAGGCTGCAGACTGCAGTTTGTAATAACACGAATAACAATGAAGTGACTGATAATGACTATATCGGAGCGTTCCAGAATGAACCACCTGTTACGAGATCAAGGATGAATCTCATCAAAACCCACAGTGTAAATATAGAAAGGCACACACAGCTGGATGGTTCGGTAATAAGCTGTGTATTCCCCAAAGAGGTCACTGTTTTTGTTATTCCTTTATTAATGACCTTCCTTCTATCTTGAACTTCTTTAGACTGCGGCTCTCGCAGGGTGGGCTTGCCTTGGAGAGAACATGGTTTTTGTTCCAGTAACAACTACTGTATTACTGGATGTACAGTGAAGACAGGAAGTGTGTGAGTTTTATCTTATTCAAACAGGCCACCTAAGTGAAGAAGTGGACGGAGAACACAATATAATCTTGTATGAGGTGGAGAACGCCAGTTCATGCTGGGATCATAAGCCTGGCTTCCTGAGGATGAATAAACTGCTTGCTTGTCGACTGAGTGTTTCTACTCTCTTTTCTGTTCTGTGGCCAGCTCCCTTAGAATACAAATCTTCCATCATGTATTCAGCTAAAGAAAAACAAAACGTACATGTCTTAAGACAAGGGAAATCTTGGCAAAGGGAGCTGTAATCTGGTACAAGGTTTTTGCCTATAACACTGATCTGTATCAGTCCTGCTGAAGGTAATTCGGAGCTGACAAAAGTCACATGTCAAAAGTTATTGCAAAAACGATCTTACATACCAAGCACAATAAATATATCGTAAGACAAAGCGATCTCCAAGGTAAAGAAAAGAAATGGCTTCCTGCTTCACTTGGTAATCGGAGATGAGGAAAAAAAAAAGTTCACATTGCTTATTTTGTGCTCTAATCGGGTTCCTTTGTTAGATGCACCTGCCAAGTTCAGCCTGGAAAACATCTCATAGTACAAGCATGAGAGCCTTCCAGGTCTTAGGCTCTTTATTTGACTTCCTTCTGAAAAGGCTAAGATGGTATCTAGAAATTTATGGAAAAGTGAGTCCTGATTGGCGCTGATGCAATCTGTTATAGCAATCCATTACACTTCGGATGAGAATCCAAAAACATGGAGAGCAGCGGGCTGTAATTCTTTTTTCTAATGGCAGTATTTCTCCACAGATGTGTTTCTCTCACTCCATACGGTTACATCTAAAACTTACGATTGCACTGAGGGGAAGCGGTGATGACAGGCTTTGGTTCAGAAGACATGAATCTAACGGAGCAGAGGCGCACTTGCAAAATCACACTCTCTGACCTGTGTCGAATTGAATTCACCTTCCAGTATGTCATAGCAGGGGAAAAAGAGAAATTTTAACGCCATTCACAATTTTCTCCCATGTAACAAGCCTATAAATGTATATAGCTCTATGAGTTTAATGTGTGGTTTCCTAAACTTTATACATTTTTTCACAACTATTTATCTATCACTTGTCAGATCGTGATGCTTATTTAACCCTATAATAAGATTTTATTTGCACATCAAGATAGTCTAATTACTTGTGATAATGGTATTCTTTTTCAGAAAGAGCACCACTCTCAGCTATGGCTGGTGTATAGTATTGCAATTCAGAACAATTTAGTGAAACGATGATGATCTACAAAACAGGTGTCAAACTCAAAGTCCGAGGGCCGAATCTGGCCCAACATCTTTTATGTGGCTCTTGAGAGCTTAGACACAGCTGGTGAGTAACTTACAGGTGGTGGCACAGATCTGACAGCCCTACCAACACACTTAGCCACCCTCCAATGGCCCTTCGAGGGCAACCACAATGTTGTTGTGGATCACGTTGAAAATGAGTTTGACACCCCTGATTTACAATATCAGGCAGAGCCCACAGACAAGAATAGTGCTGTTTCTGTAACTGAAGCAGACCTTTGTTTTTAAGTCTGGAAAAAGTTTTTAATGTGCATGTTCACATCATTTCACACAAAGGGGCAGATTTATCAATACTGTCTCACTTGCAATCTTAGACTAGACAGTCTTACAATGTGCCACATGTTTCATAGCATTGATAAATCTAGCACATGTTACAACTGTCTAGTTTAACTTTATACCTTTTATAAGTTGGCTTACTTTATGCTACTAACTGTGCCGGAATTTTGTCACTCGGCACCACACTATAAGCCATGCTACTTTCTGTAAAGTCATGGCGCAGAAATGTCTAGAAATGGTCCATAACACATAATAAATGTGTTGTAAAGCATGTACGATATTTTTGGTGCAAATTGTGACAGAATTATGGTGCAACTGCCTTAATAAATATGATCCAAGATGTATACGCAGTATGCAGCTAAGGAAAAGAAGGTTGCATAGCTTTGTTTTTTCCAAGTTATTCATCAGACAGGAGTGCTTACCTCATCATACAGAACATATGAACTGCTCCAGGCTCAAACTGGCCCACAGGGAAGCAGGAAAAACCCCTTGTGAGTCTGTGGGTACAGCAGGCCTGGGGCAGAAAAAGAGCACTTATCTTCACTGCACTGCATTTTGAGGTTGTTACCATTTCCTGCATCTCACTACTTAGCAGTGTAAGCAGTGAAGTTTACGGGGCCTAGAGAAATGTATGTACAGACATAATAAGTAGGGGGTATTGTAAAGTTTGAGCTAACAATCATGTATTATTTTGAGACCATAAGGCAGCAGAATATTTAACCTTAAAAATTAGAAACTATTTCTCTGTACTAACAAGGTCACTTAAGGCCAATATTTTAAAAAATACTGAGTCCACAAGAGAGTTGTACAAGGGGACCTAAGGCCCAACCATGGAGTTGGTTGTAGAGGCCCACTCTACCATACATGTCTGCAAATGCCTCTGGCACTCTGCCTCTTCTTCTTTGCCTCTCTTCCTCTGTCTCTTGCTTTCTGCCTTTCAGCCGCTGCCTTTTTGCCTCCAAGTCAGGATCCCATCAGGGATATCCGAGACTCTCTATTGTGTTTTCCAACTCTTGAAAATGACGTGCAAATGGTTCAAATGCTCAAAGATGTGTTACATATTGATGTACTTCCTGAAGCTCAAACACCTCTGTAAACCAGTCTAGGATTCATTGACATAACTATGCTACTGGTGTTTATCTTTTGACTATGTGATGTCACCTAAACCTAAAACTAATTTCTTCTACTCCTTGTAGTATAGTGACATCACATGCTTCTTATCTGCACTGCTCCCTGGATCTCCCTACCTCTGTTTCTAGATGGATCGTGTTTTACATGCTGGGCAGCAGCTCTAACAAGCAACAAAATAATACGGCAGTGTAGTATATGCAGAAGATAAGTCATTAAAGCACCACATTACACTCTGTAATACAGGGGAGCAGCTGTAAACGGAGGCAATGACCATGAGAGGGATGAGGAATCATTAAAACTGTAGTATTGTTTACAAAGTAATCCTGTCCTAAATGAAACTGGCAGTAACACAATTAAGATGATATACAAAGCTCGACAAAATTATACAAATGGAAAGGAAAACTACTTAGAACCTGTGGTTTTATTCCTTAATGAGCATTCCCATATACAATGGTGCGTAAAAGCTTGTGAACGGTTTAGAATTTTCTATCAGATTTTCACACAGAGGTCCTCAAATTAGATAAAGAAAACCAAATCAAACTAATAAGTAAAAAAAAAATTAGACTTGGTCATTTATTTATTGAAAAAAAATGATCCAATATCACACATCTGTGAGTGGCAAAAGTATATAAAACTTTATCTAAACATTTCAGGTAATTGATGATTAGTCATGTACATGAGCTTGGAGTGATTGTAGCCTCTTCCTCCATAAAACAGCTTCAACTCTGTTGTGTTGGTGAATTTCCTCCCATGAACTGCTCGTTTCAGGTCTTCTTACAACATTTCTATGGTGATAAGATCATGACTTTGACTTGGCCATTCCATAACTTTATCTTTATTCTTTAACTGTTGTTTATTAGAATGACTTGTGTGCTTTGGATCAATGCCTTGCTCATGACCTACATTCTATTGAGATTTATCTAATGCACATTTAACCTGATATTTTTCTTTGGAATTTGCTGGTAAAATTAAGAATTCATTATTCCATCAGTGATGGCAAAACATCCCGGCCTAGATACAGCAGAACTGGGCCAAACCGTGATACAACCTCTACCATGTTTTACAGATTGGATTCCAGTTTTTAAACTGGAATCCAGTGCTTCTTATTCTCCAAACAAATCAGCTCTCGTTTAAACCAGTCTAAATTTCCAAAAAATTGATCCAATAGCCTTCTGGATTGTCCGAGTGATCCTTAGTAAACTTCTGACGAGCAGCAATGTTCTTTTCGGGGCACTGTGGCTTTCTCCCTGCAATCCTGCCATGCACACCATTGTTGCTCAGTGTTCTTCTGATGGTGAACTCACGAACATTAACATTAGCTAATGTGAGAAAGGTCTTTTGCTTGACTGACCTTAGTTTCTTTACGCCTAGCTCTTGGCATGATATTTGTTCATCAACCACTCCCAGGGAGGATAATAATGGTCTTGAATTTACTCTATTTGTATATAATCTGTCTGACTGTTAATTGGTGGAGTCCAGACTCTTTAGAAATGGTTTTGTAACCTTTCCCAGCCTCTTGAGTATCAACATCTATTTTTCGAAAGTCCTCAGAAATCTTTTTTGTTCTTTCCATGATAAACCTTGTTGTGAAGATCAGACTTTGAAAGATCAGACTTTTTTAAATAAAATAGATTACCCAGATTGTCATCTCACAGACTGGAAAAATTTGACACTAATTTCACGTTCACATTACCTGCTAATCCTAAGGCTGAATTCCCATGTTTCGTAACTGCATGCATTTTGTTGAATTCAGGTGAATTTGTAATTAACTTTATTTACTTTACACTGAAGCTGATTAGAAAGCCATCTGCATTCAACAAAAACGCATGCACTAGCGCATTGTGAGAGCTCAGCCTACAAAAAGTTCAATCTTCGTCTCATCAGACGAGAGAATCTTATTTCTCATAGTCTGGGAGTCCTTCATGTGTTTTTTTGCAAACTTCATGTCTTGCGTCCGTCGGCACACTCTGCCATAAAGCCCCGAGTGGTGGAGGGCTGCAGTGATAGTTGACTTTGTGGAACTTTCTCCCATCTCCCTACTGCATCTCTGGAGCTCAGCCACAGTGATCTTGGGGTTCTTCTTTACCTCTCTCACCAAGACTTCTCCCACGATTGCTTAGTTTGGCTGGACGGCCAGGTCAGGGAAGAGCTGTGGTCCTCCCAAACTTCTTCCATTTTAGGATTATGGAGGCCACTGTGCACTTAGGAACCTTGAGTGCTGCAGAAATTCTTTTGTAACCTTGGTCAGATCTGTGCCTTGCCACAATTCTGTCTCTGAGCTCCTTGGGCAGTTCCTTAGACCTCATGATTCTCATGTGCTTTGATATGCACTGTGAGGTCTGATATAGACAGGTGTGTGCCTTTCCTAATCAAATCCAATCAGTTTAATTATAGCTGGACTCCATGAAGGAGCAGAACCATCTCAAGGAGAATCAGAACGAAATGGGCAGCATATGAGTTAAATATGAGCATCACAGCAAAGGGGCTGAATACTTATGACCATGGGATATTTACGTTTTTCTTGTTTACTAAATTTACAAAAATATCTACATTTGTGTTTTATCCTTTCAAGATGGGGTGCAGAGTGTACATTAATGAGCAAAAAAATTAACTTTTTGGGTCTTACCAAATGGCTGCAATGAAAGAGTGAAAAATTTAAAGGGGTCTGAATACTTTGTGCCCACTGTAAAAGTTCACATATTTTTGCCACTTACAGATGTGTAATACTGGATCACTTTTCTGAATAAATGACCAAATCTAATATTTTTGATCCATTTCTTTAATAAGGTTCTTTTTATCTACTTTTCTGACTCTTTTGAAAATCAGGTGTAGTTTTAGGTCATATTTATGCATAATTATAGAAAATTCTGAAGGAATCACAAATTTTCAAATACTACTGTATAACTAAACTTCTCTATTTTCTATTAGCTGAAAAGAAAACCTTTATTAATAACTACCGCCATTCAGATGTGTTATCATGTAGTAGGGTGGATGTTAAATCGCCCTGTTTGACAGAAGTTTTTCTCATTTTTAGCTACAGCAATCTATAACATGGCAAGAACAGCTCTAATCAGCAAACATTAACACAAAGCCATGAGAAAATCAAGATAACTTCAAAAACTTTGAAAGTTTTCAAAGGCAGTGTTGAAAAACAGAAAGTGTTCAATTGAATCCAGTTCTACTGAGAATCACCAGTGGAAAGACCTACTAAGATCTACCAATAAAAGTTGAAAATTTATTCAGAATTGAAGGCACGTTCATGCCCTTCTGCACCGTGTCTGCAATTTTGTTCTCAACAATAACCCAAACACATCTCCAGGAATTGCAAGAAATATGTAACAAAGAAGGAGCGTGATGAAGTGTTGCATATGATGATCTAACCTGAACCATCACTTGATCTAAACGTAATAGAGGTGATTTAGGATGAGGCAAACTATAGAGTAAAGGAAAAGCAGCTAACAAGTGTTCAGCATCCTTGGGAATCGCATTTAAATTTGAGAAAGTGAGACAATTCAAGGCTATGCAAGGCTGCGTAATCACAAACTGGTATGTTCCTGGAAATCCAATCGATACCAGTACTGAACACTTGTAAATTATAAGCAGAAGACAAATTTTAACAGACAGAAGAATATTCAACCGTTGGATGACATGAGTTCCCTGGAAAAAGGGCTGTTTTCGTTTAGAAATCACTCCACTTTTATCCATGGGCTACGTCTGGCATTGCGGTTCAGCTACGTTCAACCGAATGGTCCATCAGACATGACTGATGGACAGGAGTTGTGCTGTTCTTGGAAATAAAAGCTGCTTTATTTTTTTAGACTCTGATAATACTGTTAAAGAAAAGGAGAAAAAAAGGTTCTGACCACAAAAACGAACAATTTTATGGATGTGGACATGGTACAACTTAGATGGCTGGACAGGGAATATGAGTGATTGTAGAGAAATATACTAATTTACAGTTGAATATTCAGTTACAATGCCTTAAGATAATCAGATCCTACAGAAGCTCCAACTACGTCTAAGTGTTGTAAACCATAGTTTCTGTTGGTGGGTTTCACAATCGTTTCACTTTTCTTCTACACAAGGAGGTGATGACAGCTCAGTGCACATCGTCCATGCATTTCCAGTAGTCATAGGATACCCTGTATACATTGAGTCCTCGTTTCTGGTCAGTAGCAGCTGAGTATGTATTGCACAGTCAAAAAGACTATGTTTTGCAAATTTTTTGAAACGTAAACACTACAGTATTGTCTCCTGACTAATAAAACACAATGTCCTTGTTAAGAAAAAAAAACGTTAAATTCACATATCAGCTCGTAGAAGCCACAGAATCTCCTCCTTTGTAATATTGGAACCAGTTGCGAAACCACAAGAATTCAAGTGCAGGAAATCATGATTTTATAACATTTTAATGTGATCTACTCCTGGGAACAAGAGCTAACCGAATGTGATTTCTGTCCAGGAAACATTCCAGTGTATAGCTGCTGTACATTGAAGCGAAGGGTACAGCTGCAGTCATTTCACCTGTACTGCCCCACTGGTATTGTGGCTTACTGTGTTGCATCAAGACTGCCTTCCTGTCCGGAAAGCCCTCTAAGTACAAACAAGAATCCCAGCCCAGGTTTTATTTTCCCTTGGTATTTTAACATCGTAATTCAAGAGCCCTGAGAAATACTTTTTAACCTTTTCAATGAAATATGTAACTCTTTCTTTATTACAGTCTCATGTTTTTCTAGTTTCTGTCCCTCATTTCTAGAAGAATAATAATATAAAACGTGACCCAGAGTTTATCAGATGATCAGGACCGACGTAAATGGAGCAAGTCACAGGTGTGCAATGTAAAACGGACAATATTTCTATGTAATCTCTAAATCTTATTATAGAAAGTAAAAAAAACATTTTACAGTTATCTTGGTTAAACAGCAAGATTATAAGTATGGTACAGGATTTAGAATCAAGGGCTCCTTAAAGGGAGTATATCATCAGAGAATGAAGGGACAATACTCACTCATATATATATATATATATATATATATACACACACACACACACACATATACTGTATATACACACATATATATATACACATTCATATATAATACATATATATATATATATATATATATATTTCTACACACACAAACACACATATATATATATATATATATTTACGAACAAAAACAAACTTAATGGAAAAAGACAATTTGCTCCTAGAGAGTAATAATCTAAACAATCTTGGTTAAATACAGTAGTTGTTCTTCATATGTACTAGATTCCCATCTCCAAAGTATAGCTTTACACACACACACGTATTTATATACATATATATGTGTGATATATATATTATATTTATATATATATATGTGTGTATATATAAATATATACATACTGCATATATATGTATATATATACATATATATGTGTGTGTATATATACATATATATATATATATATATATGTATTATATAAACATATATATATACATACATATGTGTGTGTATATGTGTGTATATATATATATATATATATATATATATACATATATATGTGTGTATATATGTATGTGTGTGTGTGTGTATATATATATATATACAGTCATGGCCAAAAGTTTTGAGAATGACACAAATGTTATATTTTCACATGATCTGTTGCCCTCTGGTTTTTATGTGTGTTTGTCAGATGTTTTTATCACATACAGAAATACAAGTGCAATCATATTATGATTAACAAAGCTTTTATTGACAGTGAGAATGAGTTTAATGCAGCAAGTCAATATTTGCAGTGTTGACCCTTCTTCTTCAGGACCTCTGCAATTCTCCCTGGCATGCTCTAAATCAACATCTGGACCAAATCCTGACTGATAGCAGTCCATTCTTGCACAATCAATGCTTGCATTTTGTCACAATTTGTTGGTTTTTGTTGGTCCACCCGTCTCTTGATGATTGACCACAAGTTCTCAATGGGATTAAGATCTGGGGCGTTTCCAGGCCATGGACCCAAAATCTCTATGTTTTGTTCCCTGAGCCATTTAGTTATCACCTTTGCTTTATGGCAAGGTGCTCCATCATGCTGGAAAAGGCATTGTTGATCACCAAACTGCTCTTGGACGGTTGGGAGAAGTTGCTCTTGGAGGACATTCTGGTACCATTCTTTATTCATGGATGTGTTTTTAGGCAAGACTATTAGAGAGCCGATTCCCTTGGCTGAGGAGCAACCCCACACATGAATGGTTTCTGGATGCTTTACAATTGGCATGAGACAAGACTGGTGGTATCGCTCACCTTGTCTTCTCCGAACAAGCTGTTTTCCAGATGTTCCAAACATTCGGAAAGGGGATTCATCTGAGAAAATGACTTTACCCCAGTCCTCAGCAGTCCACTCCCTGTACCTTAGGCAGAATATCAGTCTGTCCCTGATGTTTTTCTGGAGAGAAGTGGCTTCTTTGCTGCCCTCCTTGACACTAGGCCTTGCTCCATAAGTCTCCGCCTCACAGTGCGTGCAGATGCACTCACACCTGCCTGCTGCCATTCCTGAGCAAGCTCTGCACTGCTGGTAGCCCGATTCCGAAGCTGAAACACTTTTAAGAGACGGTCCTGGCGCTTGCTGGTCTTTCTTGGGCGCCCTGGAGCCTTTTTGGCAACAAAAGAACCTCTCTCCTTGAATTCCTTGATGATGCGATAGATTGTTGACTGAGGTGCAATCTTTCTAGATGCGATACTCTTCCGTGTTAGGCCAGTTTTGTGCAGTGCAATGATGACTGCACGTGTTTCTTTAGAGATAACCATGGTTAACAGAAGAGAAACAATGATGCCAAGCACCAGCCTCCTTTTAAAGTGTCCAGTGGTGTGATTCTTACTTAATCATGACAGATTTATCTCCAGCCCTGACCACATCAACACCCACACCTGTGTTAATGGAGCAATCACTGAATGTTAGCTGGTCCTTTTAAGGCAGGCCTGCAATGAAGTTGAAATGTGTTTTGGGGGAAAAAGTTCATTTCCTAGGCAACTATTGACTTTGCAATTAATTGCTGTTAAGCTGATCACTCTTTATAACATTCTGGAGTATATGCAAATTGCCATTATAAAACGATGCAGTAGACTTTGTAAAAATTAACATTTGTATCATTCTCAAAACTTTTGGCCATGACTGTATATATATATATATATATATATATATATATATATATATATATATATATATAATATATATAATATATATATGTATTTTTGTATGTGTGTAAAGCTATACTTTGGAGATGGGGATCTTGTACATATGCAGAACAACTACTGTATCTAAATAGCCAAGATTGTTTAGATTATTACTCTCTAGGAGCAAATTGTCTTTTTCCATTAAGTTTGTTTTTGTTCCTAAAATCAGAATATTCAATCCATCAGAAAAATAAATTGAATCTCTTACATCTCTGAAGACTGTGCTTCTTTTTCCGAATTTGAATTTTTACTCTATAGACTTTCAGCTCACAGTTTATGACACGGCTTTTAGCATGCAAATTACAGTAATTCTAGAAAATGATGGGATGAATTCTTTCATTTTATGCCATATTTACACTGGATCAATTTGGCACAACTACAGTACAACTAGATAGGTTTTCCAAACCCTGCACGGACCCTGTATGGAAAGAAGAGTCCGTATCGGCCTATATTATGGCTGATTCAGCCGCTCATGTGTCAATAGTCAGTGAATTTTCAACAGACAAATCTATCTAGCTAACTATCTAGATAGACATGGAGAGATAAATAGGAAGATTTCTGACTTCATAGGCAAATATGAAAATAAAAAAACCCGGGAAAAATCGTTTTTTACTTTTGGCCCCTAGGGCAGACCAATAAGTGGGCACCCTTCCCCTGGGTTTGGGGGGGGGCAGAAAAACAGCCCCCCTATATTTTCTGGGGCTAGGGTAACACTATTCAAACGAGGCCTGTTTACATGTCTTTTGTTTTACTCCCTGTGGTTTTACTATTTTTTTTTTGGTGTTTTTTAAGGCCTCGTTTTTTCCCCCGGCTTATTTTGGGCCGGGGTTGGCCCCCGTACTCCGTGCCGGAAATTTTCGCTTTTAGTACGGGGCCAATCCCTCCCTGTCTTTAACGGAATCCACTGCCCCTTTATTGAGGGAAAAGTAGGATTTGGTCCTCCTCCCCCCCTCGGGGGGGGAAACCGCCGGGGGGGGAAAACTGACATGACTTTTTTTTTCGGCGCGTCGCGCCCGTAAACAATGCATTGTTATGGGGGCCGGGGGCGGCGCCCCCCCGCGCTCCGGCCCGCCCTTATTCAAGGCGGATTTGGGGAGTAAAAACGGATCACAATCCGGTTTGGGAATAAGCCGTGTGAACCGGCCTAATAGTCGTTGACAATTTTACTGAAATATTGGGCAATTAAAGGGGTATGCAGGGGCCCTAATAAAGGGTATGACAAATCTTCCTTTTTTATACGGGGGGCTGTGCAGGGTTTTGAAAATCCCATTTACTTGTATTGGACTGTAGTTTGCACCAAATCCATTCTGTGTAAATATGGCATAATAATAAGAAAATTTGACCCATAATTATCATACTAAAAACTGTGCAACAAACTACTAAAAAATTTTAAAAGATTAAAAAAATGAAAAATTCTACAAAGCCTTCACAGTTTTTAAAAAAATCCTTTGAACCGGGTTCGCACACTGCTTTACTGTAAAAAATAAAACCTTTTTGAGATGCAAGGACTTTAATTTTTTCTTTTTGATAAAAATGAAATTTTTCTGGGTTTAAACCAAAAAAAAAAAAATGAAGGGGAAAAAGTTAGGCAATTTCTCCCAAACAGGTTTCCCTAATTAAACAATTTTTTTTGTTGGGGGGTACACATGAAAAAAATTTTTCCTGGTTATGTATGAGTTCCTCATCTCTGAAGCATTTGGGTTTAAATTTTTATTTTTGTGGTTTTGTTAAAATTTTGGTTTTTTTTTATTTTATTGGCTCACTGCCGCATGGCCAAAACACAACAGATTTAGTGATACAGTTATTGACCATGTATTTTTTTCAAATGAAACAAATAAAAAAGAAAAAAGTGTTATACCAGTTACTGGCCATGTACCACGCTACCTGTGTGTGAACCCAGCCTAATAATGGGATTACTGGATTAGTGGGACCTTTTTTTTCAAAATTTTTTTTTTTTTAAAAAAAAAAAAGGGAGGAGTAAAAAACCAAAAAATAAAAAAGGGAAAATCAGCTCAACCCATATTAACCTTTTTAAAAGTGTAATAAAAGGTTTTTATGTTCCCCCAACCAATTAAAAAAACCCCTAAGTTTTTACCTTTCCGTTTTTAATTTAGTTAAATTTAAAAATTTTAAATTTTTAAAATATTGCTTTGGTTTATGTTTTTAAAAATGCAAATTTTGGGGTTCCCAAAAAAATTTTAAAAAATTTCCCCACACGCAAAAGAGCAAAAATCCCGTTTTCTTTAATTTTTTTTGGCCCTTCGCAACAGTTTCACTTTAAAAAAATTTTAAAACCCTGAAATTGCAAAAAATGGTATCTTTTTCCCAATGTTTCCTTAATGTTTTAAAATATCATTTTTAAAAATTTAATTTGAGGAAGCGGTTTGAACCCCAAAATAAGCTTGGTTAAAAAATATTAAATTGCAAAAGGATTGTACCTTGTAAGGTACCTGACACCTTGCTTAAAGAGGTTGGTTTTCCATGAAATTAAAATTTTTTATCTATTTCCCCGGAAAAAGGGGGATGAATCCCTGACGCTTAAGGGGCCCCGTTTGGGGGCCCAATTCCCCCCCTTTTTTTTAAAAAAAAAGCAGTGGTTTTAAAGGGTCCCCTGCTGCTCCGGTCTATGAGACTGACAGAGATAGTGACTGAGCTCAGCTATCTGTCGCCACCAGGGCTTGAATAGAACCCGCGGTGCCAGGGTCAAAGAGTTTGGGGCCCGGAAGGACAAAGGGGTTGCGTCCCCCATTTTAGTTTATAGGAAAATCTATTTACCCCATCCTGTGAATAAATAATAAATGTCTATGGTGGGACGAACCCTTTAATCCCTTTCCTGAAAATGATGCTCCATCTTGTTTAAATGGCCCGCAGAATTTTAAATGGTTTTTTTAGAATCATGACTTTAAAAAAAAAAGCTTAACAAGATGAATGAGGACCTGTGGTCTTTGCGTCCCGTTTCCTTGGATAAAGTAGTTTAAACCACAAAAACCCTTTGGTTTTTCCCTTTAAAATTTTTTTTTTATGGAAAAACCTGAAACATGGACTCAAATACAGGCAACATGTTTTAAAGGCCTCACTTCCTTCTTAGTCATTTTCATACAAGGGCCCCTAAAAATTTACCCTACCCCTTTTTTCCCTTATACCCTCTCCTTGAGGGGCCCCAAAATTAATAATATTTTTCAAATTTTTTTTTAAAAAAAACATGTGACGAAAAGGGTTTTTTAAATGGCCCCCCCTTTCCCTTTTCAAAAAGATAAAAAAAATTTTTCCCCCCGCAAGGGTGCTCTAAAAATGTTTTTCCCCCCGGAACACACCCCCTACCCAGTGGGGAAAAACCCCAAACCCTTTTGGTGGTTTCCGTAAAACCTTTTTTTTCAAAATTTTTAAAAAGGAAAATTAAGTTTCCTTGAGGGGGGGAATTTTGTTTTTTTAAGGGAAAATCTTTTTACCAATTAAATTTTTCCCCAAAAACCTTTTCCCCCATTGCTCCCTAAAAAAACCCCTTTTTTGTGGGAAAAAAAATTTGGCAAATTTGGGAAGGTTTAAAATTAAAGGTCAAAAATTTGGGGGGGGCTTTATACCCGCCCTTTAAAACTTTTTTTTAATTAAAAAAAAAATCCCAATTTTTAAAGGGGATGGTTAATTCTGCCCTTAAAAAATTTGTTTGGGTCCTATTTTGATTAAATTCGTTTTGGAGGGAAATTTTCCCCCCGTGTGCCCCAAAAAGCCCCCCCGGGGTATTTTTTTAAATTTTTTTTTAAAAACAGTTTTGGGGTTTTTTTGGCCACAATTCAAAATTTCATTCTTCTTTTTTAAAAACCATTAGGGGGGGAAAAACATGAATTAAAGGTCTATTGGAACTTTAAAAATTTATTTTATTTTTAAATTTAAAAATTTTTCAAACCGATATAAATTTGTTTTCCTTTGGGTTTGGAAACCCCACATATTTTTCCGGGGAAAAAAAAAAAAAAAAAAAAAAAAAAAAAACAGGGTAAAAAAAGTTTTTTTTTGGTGGGATTTTCTGCTTTGCTTCTGTTTGTTTGTGAGGGCCCTTTTAAGGGGTAGGTTTACCACAGCCTTTTGGGAAAAAAAAAAAAAAAAACTTTTCTGTTTTTCATATCCTTTAAAAACCGTTCATAGACGGTGCATGTGGAAAAAACAGCCAAAAAAAAAAAAAAAAATTCCGTTTTTGACGGTTTTTGGAATTTTTTTTTTGGAACTTTGTTTTTTTTTTTTTTTTGCAGAAATGAAAAAGCAATAAATTGCTTTTTATCCTTTAAAAAAATTTCCCCCCAAAAAAATGGGGGGAAAAAAAATTTTGGCAGTTTACATAGACTTTCAATAGTTTCTTTTTTCCCGTCTTTTTTTAAAAGGAAATTTAAAAAAAAAGGGCCCGGGCAGAAATGAACTGAAAAAGAAAAAAAAATGGGTTTTTGGAAGGCTTCAGAATGTTTTTACTAAAAAAAAGTCTAATTGGGGTCTGTTTTTCCGTTGTTTTTTCAAGGGTTTTTGAGGAAAAATAAAAAAAAACTTTTTGGAAAAGTTTTTTTTTTGGGGAATAGCCGTTTAGTTTGTTTATAAGGGCTGGGTTTTAAAAATGTTTTTTTTTAACGCGCCCAATGCGGCAATTTTTCTGAGGAAAATTTCCTGCTTCCTATTTCTTAATTTTTTCGGGGCGTATGCACCCGAAAGAATTGAGGGCTTTTTTTTAAGCTGGCGCTAAATTAAAAATTTTTTAAAACCCCACCCTCACTGTGACCCCGAAAGAAGGGTATTTTTCATTACGTCTTTGAGAGGGGGTATTGTTTTTATGTTTTTATGGAGTGAAAGCATTTACTAAAACAGACCTATCAGGAAAGCTGGACCTCTTTAACAAAAAAATTTGCCCCTTCCTTAAAATAGGGAGCCATTTGTATGTCATCCCTTAAAACCAAGAATTTTTCCCTTTTCCAACCCCCAAACCATTTAAAAGGGGGGCCACAAAAACCCAAAAAACCCAAAAAAAATTCCCAAAAAATCAAACCGCCCCCCAAAACCCGGGGTGGGGGGGCCCTCTTTTCCGGAAAGGGGGGAGGCAAATTGTTTACCAAATTGGGGAAAGGAAGGGGGCCGGGCCCAGGTTTTGACTTGGGCTTGATTGGGGTTAAAAATGGATTTAAATGGGTTAAAAAACAGCAATCTTAAAAATTGTTGTAAATTCTTTCCCTTATAGGGGAAAAACACTTAAAGGGAGTTCATTTAATTCCAAAACCGTTATAATAACTTTTTTTTAAATTTAACCTTTGGGGGAAACTTTTTGGGTTTTAAATTTAAAAATTTAAGGAAAAGGCCCAAACCCCTTGTTTTGGTTTCCCCCTGCTTAGCCCAAAAACCCAAAAACATATTTTGGAAAAACCTTTTTTTGGCTTGCCCTTTCAGGAATTTTTTTTTAGAGGAAAGGGGGGGAAAATTTGTTTTTTAATTTTCCCATTGTGGGAACTTAAATTTTTTTTACTTTATTTTAACAAATTTACAGGGGCAACCCGCATTTTTAGAAAGAACGGCCTGGGCAAAGGGGTTTTTGAAGAAAATTTCAGGAAACCCTTACCGGGGAAAACCCCAAAAATGGTTTTTTTGGGGGGGGGTAGACAAGGAAAACAGGGGAAATTTTCAAAATTTTACACCCCAACCAATTTTTAAAACCATCATACCCAATTTGGGGTTTTAGAAGGGGCAGCCGGGCAGACTGGGCAGTTCTTTAGGTAGTGCTTGGCACAGCAATTTTATATGCACAAGTTCAGACTGTGCCAGCGAGTGCGTTCCTCCTGGGTTAGTTGAGCACAATTCACCTCCATAGGTTCATCTTGAGGGAATGCAGGTGCCTGATGAGGTACACTTGGGGGTGCAGGTACAAGGCAAGCCAGAGGCTTGCGAGGATGGAAGGGTATTGGCTGCTGGCGAAGCTCTAGCTCTCTTTCAGCAAAACGTATGTTGATCTTGGTAGCCAAAGTGATGAGGTTGTCCAGGTTACTTGGTAGATCCCGACCAGCCAGATCGTCCTTGATATGAACAGTGAGGCCCCCCCCCAGAAGGCTTCAACAAGGGCCTTGTTGCTCCAAGCAAGTTCAGAAGCCAATGTGTGGAACTGGATAGCATATTGGCCCACCATTCCTTGACAGGAACATAGTAAAGCAGATGCCGCAAAGGTATTATGTCCAGGTTGCGCAAAAAATATTTTCTTGAAGGCGCACAGAAACTCTTGGAGGTCCCCTGTGAGCGGATCTCTTCTATCTACCATCTGCGAGCATAGATGGTATAACTCACTGGTAGCGGTGACAGGTCACAACAGGTGTAGCCATAGACAGGTAACGCAGGTTCCAGGTGGGTAACGGACTGGTACAGCAGCAGAAAACAGCAGTAATAATGGTCTAGTGCAGCGGCGTGGACCATTACAGAGAGAAAAGCTAAACTCTGTAATATATAGGGTTATATGATAAGCTGTTCAATTTCTAAGTACACAACAGGAAAATGCCTAAAAGTGAAATTGAAAGCACTGCTAACCCAACCCACATATAGTGACTGAACAATTGCTCCGTACATATAACACTGTTTTTTACGAAGAAATCCTGCTTTAATTTATATACAGTGGCAAAAAAAAGTATTTAGTCAGCCACCAATTGTGCAAGTTCTCCCACTTAAAAAGATGAGAGAGGACTGTAATTGACATCATAGGTCGACCTCAACTATTAGAGAAAATGAGAAAACAAATCCCGAAAATCAAATTGTCTGATTTGGAAAGAATTTGTAAATTATGGTGGAAAATAAGTATTTGGTCACCTACAAACAAGCAAGATTTCTGGCTCTCATAGACCTGTAACTTCTTCTATAAGAGGCTCCATTGTCCTCTACTTATTACCTGTAGTAATGGCACCAGTTTGAACTTATCAGTATAAAAGACACCTGTCCACAACCTCAAACAGTCACACTACAAACTCCACTATGGTGAAGACCAAAGAGCTGTCAAAAGACCCCAGAAACAAAATTGTAGCCCTGCACCAGGCTGGAAAGACTGAATCTGCAATAGGCAGGCAGCTTGGTGTGAAGAAACCAACTGTGGGAGCAATAATTAGAAAAGAGAAGATATACAAGACCACTGATAATAGCCCTCAATCTGGGGCTCCACACAAGATCTCACCCCATAGGGTAAAAATGCTCACAAGAATGGAGAGCAAAAATCCCATAATCACACGGGGGGACCTAGTGAATGACCTGCAGAGAGCTGGGACCGACTTAACAAAAGCTACCATCAGTAACACACTACGCCGCCAGGGACTCAGATCCTGCAGTGCCAGATGTGTCCCCCTGCTTAAGCCAGTACATGTCCGGGCCTGTCTGAAGTTTGCTAGAGAGCATTTGGATGATCCAGAAGAGTATTGGGAGAATGTCATATGGTCAGATGAAACCAAAGTAAAACTGTTTCGTCGTGTTTGGAGGAGAGAGAATGCCGAGTTGCATCCAAAGCACACCATACCTACTGTGAAGCATGGGGGTGGCAACATCATGCTTTGGGGCTATTTCTCAGCAAAGGGACCAGGACGACTGATCCGTGTACATGAAAGAATGAATGGAGCCATGTATCGTGAGATTTTGAGTGCAAACCTCCTTCCATCAGCAAGGGCATTGAAGATGAAACGTGGCTGGGTCTTTCAGCATGACAATGATCCCAAGCAAAGCGCCAGGGCAATGAAAGAGTGGCTTCGTAAGAAGCATTTCAAGGTCCTTTAGTGGCCTAGCCAGTCTCCAGATCTCAACCCCATAGAAAACCTCTGGGGGGAATTAAAGTCCGCGTTGCCCAGCAACAGCCCCAAAACATCACTGCTCTAGAGGAGATCTGCATGGAGGAATGGGCCAACATACCAGCAACAGTGTGTGCCAACCTTGTGAAGACAGGAAACGTTTGACCTCTGTCATTGCCAATAAAGGACATATAGCAAAGTATTGAGATGAACTTTTGTTATTGACCAAATACTTATTTTTCACCATAATTTGCAAATAAATTCTTTCCAAATCAGACTGTTATTTTCTGGATTTGTTTTCTCATTTTGTCTCTCATAGTTGAGGTCGACTTATGATGTCAATTACAGGCCTCTCTCATCTTTTTTAAGTGGGAGAACTTGCACAATTGGTGGCTGACTGAATACTTTATTTTCCCCCACTGTAAACCACTATTTTACAGAGCTCAGCTTCTCTCCTCTATCATATAACCCTATGTATCACAGAGCTCAGCTCCTCTCCTTCTATCATATAATACCCCCTCATATATCACAGAGCTCAGCTCCTCTCCTCTCATCATATAACCCTATATATCCAGAGCTCAGCTCCTCCCCTCTATCATATAACCCTATATATCACAGACTCAGCTTCTCTCTATATATAACCTATATTCACAGAGCTCAGCTCCTCTCCCTCTATCATATAACCCAATCATAGTTCCCCTCACTATAACTGAGCTCAGCTTCTCCCCTCTATCATATAACCCTATATATCACAGGAGCTCAGCTTCTCTCCCCTATCATATAATTTCCCATATATCACAGAGCTCAGCTCTCTCCCTCTATCATATAATCCTTATATATCACTGAGCTCAGCTTCTCCCCTCTATCATATAACCCTATATATCACAGAGCTCAGCTTCTCTCCTCTATAATATAACCCTATATATCACATAGCTCAGCTCATCTCCATCTATCATATAACCCTATATATCACAGAGCTCAGCTTCTCTCCCTCTATCACATCTTGCTCTCAGATAGGGCAGCATAAACTACCTGACCAGGTTCTAGAAGAGCCATACATTCATAATAACCAATGCAGAAATAATACAAGCTATACCCCTCGACTGACACACTGTGTCAGGCTGGTATTCTTAGACATATGTGTAAAATTATAATCTGCAGAACACCATGTTAAACCCAAGGGCATGAAAGGTTTATCAAATTCCAAGACCCACCCAGACAACAATCGTAAGTGAACATAATCTCATCACAGCTTTACAGCGCTGACTTCCAGCAGTACATTTTTTATCCACGCAGAAGAATGCATACAGCTGTGCAAACAAACAAATATTCACTTGTTCCAAAGTATCACTGTGTGCTGTGCTACATCATAAATAAGAACAAGCAGTCATTAGGCACCGCTTCAGACTGGGACTAACACACTGAAATATTTGCTGGAAGCTAGGCCCAAATGGAGGATGGAAATTATATGTTAAACGAGATAAAGAGCTACCAACATGTGGAAGCTTCTTAAGAAAACATCTGTTTGTGGTTTACAAATGGAAAATTGAATAAAATAAGGGAAACGTGGTTAAAAATAAGTGTCAGCAGTGATACAGGACATCTTACATCCCGGACTACTTACAGACAGACATATAGGCAGACTGTGAAGGGCTATTGACAATGGGGATGGTAACAGCTAGTTGTAGATGTACTCCTTGCCCAAAACAGCATCAAAAAAGCCTCCAAAACATCACCAGTTCATTTTTGTTCCCAAAATGTCATTATTAGATTTTAAGAAAACATGAAAATAAGAGGACCAACAGGGTCCAGCAAAAGTTCCGTATAAACATAGTGGTAGTAGCCCGTGCTTGCCTTTACATCAGTGTGAAAATAGCTGTAAAATATTTGATACACATTAATTGAGGCTTATGAATCAATTTTTAGAAATGATTATTTATATTAAATTTTTCCATTTCCGGTCGAAAGACCTTTTTCAAATTTATCGCTATATTTCAAATGGAGGAGGCGGATGCTCTGGAGGTGAATATGATATATATTATCAGCAGACAGGACAAGGGAAAATCCATCCGTAGTTTGGCATAAGTAATTAGAGACTGCCGCAGGGTGATTATGCCATTTAGATCTAGCACGGATTGAAATATCCTCTATGCCCAGCACTGACAGCACTCTATTTTAAAATAGTGTGCCAAGCAAATTCAGCTAATCTAAGTTAATTGAGGCTTAGGCAGAATACAAGGAGCTATGCATGACTTCAGAAAATTCTAGACCTTGAGAACCATTGATACATTATTGAAGAACCATGCTGAAGGCAGGTTTCCGACTGACTCCTCGGTGTCAGACTAGGTCTACACGGCCACAAGAATATGGTCACAGAAAAAGTACCATACAAATTAATAATTCATAAATGTATTAATGAATATTAAAATCATACATATATAAAAGCATAAAAGGCAGAGGGAAACAGGGAACCATCACCAATGATATATACCAAAAACAGATAACATGATTAGAAAAGATAAAGTTCATATATGCAAACAAATAATGCAGACACAAAAAGAGTCTTAGGCTATGTTCACACGGCTTAAAATGGGACGTATTTCAGTCCGTAATTACACGCCGGAGTGCGCAAATTACGGCTGGAATACGTCCCAGTCATTACGGTAATCCACAGTTCTCATAGAAAACTATGGATTACATCTCCTCTCCCTGCTCGGCGAATCCGCCGCGGGGGGAGATAAGTGACATGTGAATTACCCGTGGCGTATACGCGCCGCTAGTAATGCAAGTCTATGGGCCGGCGAGGTGCCGGCCCCCCGCTCCCGCCCCCGTCCACACGGCGTAATTGCGGGGCATAAGTACGCCCTGCATTAAGCCTTGTGAACCTAGCCTTAAGGTGCAAAGTGCATGTCATCAACATAAATGAATTATTTGATCCCTAATAACTCACCAATGATCAAAAGTGTATATAAATATAACATATATTAAACATGGCAAAAAAAGAAATAGTTCAGCTCACCTGCACAGCTTCCCAAAATCAAATGATTAACTCATTTCGCAACGCCACCACCGATACGTTTTGGGATGTAATCCCTTATTCATGGCTCATACAGTCGGTGGTGGTGTTGTGAAATTAATCATCTTTATGTGAACCCACATTTGCAAGACCTCCTCATGTGCATGAGAATTTGAAACTGTGAAAATTATCTTCTTTTTGTCTTTTTTAATAGATCAATACTAAAGCCATTGGAAATTTTACAGGAACTAATCTCGTTTAACGGGATCCTTCAATCTCAGCTGTGTAGCTGGTATACATACGTCGTGTGTTTTGTGCCACAGTGATATATTAAACATGATCCTCAAAGTGTCATAGTGCAAATCAAATAATCACATAATATGAGATAAAGTGCATTCAAGTAAGATCTATGCACAGTGAATGAGATATATACCGCCAATGGTCAGCCAAATAGAAGCATATAAAGAGGACCATATACATAAAAGATGACTATGGGTCAAAAAAAAAATGTCGCATATGATAGTTACCCAGATGAGTGCTGGCAAAGATAATTCCCTGCGCCCGTTTTGGTGTAATGATGCTTCCTCAGAGGAATATTATAATTTGCTATATCATAGGGCTTAAACAGCGAGACAAACAATAGGTCTACATGGTATTGAACAAAAAACTCACTGAAAACCAAATCCTAAAAGCGTTCATAAAACTGAGTTTTTTGTCCATTGCCTTTCAAAAAACAGCTGAAAAATCATCATTTTTTGGCACATTTTACATTATTTTGTGCACGTTTTTGGCACTTTTTTTTACACATTTTTTTTGCAGAAATGCACAGCATTGTAATTGCTATGGATTTCTGCAAAAAATGCAGCAAAAAACATCCAGCGCTTTACATAGACTCCAATATTAAATTTTCTGCCCTGCTCAATAGTTTTTTTGCAACTTAAAAAAAAAAACAAAAAACGACCAGCATAAAAAACACGTTCTGTGGAGACAACAGGACGTTTTTACTATTAAAATCTATGGGTCCTGTTTTCAGTCGTTTTTAGAATCGTTTTTGTGTGCAGTGGAGACACAGCCTTATTCCATGTCAGAACCAAGAGCGCAGTTGAGGACTTTTCCGCCCACGCTTTCCAGCATGACACGGAGCCATCCAAGGAATTCATTCCGAAAGCAATAAACTCAACAGATGCCAGCAAGGGTTTCCTGCAAGCATGGCAATATTATAAAATATATGACTTTTATCTTAATGATAAAATGACTGGTATGTCCCCAAGTTCATGTTAATTGATTCCTATGTAAAACAGCATTGTAGTTCACAGACAAGGTTTTTACACACCTTTTATGTGCTTTTTTGGACACTGAAAAGGAAGTGTCATGTCAATTCTTGAAGCGCTGAAAATCCCCGTAGAAATCAATGGAGAGCTTTAAAACTTCGTTGCAGTTTTAGACGTGGTTTTTGCTGCATTTTTGGGTGCCATTTTGTCGCGGCTATTAATTTGTATTGGTGTTGCAGAAAGAAAACAATATTGGAAAACCTCGTTGAAAACCTTATCAAAACCTCATCGGAAACAGCACTGCAAAACCTCGTCGGAAACGGCACTGCAAAACTTCGTCGGAAACGGCACTGCAAAGCCTCGTCGGAAACAGCACTGCAAAGCCTCGTCGGAAACGGCACTGCAAAGCCTCGTCGGAAACGGCACTGCAAAGCCTCGTCGGAAACGGCACTGCAAAGCCTCGTCGGAAACGGCACTGCAAAGCCTCCCTCGGGAAACGGCACTGCAAAGCCTCGTCGGAAACAGCACTGCAAAACCTCGTCGGAAACAGCACTGCAAAACCTCGTCGGAAACGGCACTGCAAAGCCTCGTCGGAAACAGCACTGCAAAGATTTGTCGGAAACAGCACTGCAAAGACTCGTCGGAAACAGCACTGCAAAGACTCGTCGGAAACAGCACTGCAAAACCTCGTCGGAAACAGCACTGCCAAACCTCGTCGGAAACAGCACTGCAAAACCTCGTCGGAAACAGCACTGCAAAACCTCGTCGGAAACTGCACTGCAAAATTTCATCAAAAACCATGAGGGAAAAAAACCTGATTGAATACTTGTCAAAAGCTCATCTGAAAGTGCTGCATTGAGGCGCTTTTCAGACAAGGTTTTGATGCTGATTTGGATGCTGAAAATTCAGTGTCCAAATCAGCCATGTGAACATAACCGAGGAGTGTTAAAGTTCTAACAGAAGATGCTCAAAAATTGCTATTTAATGGGAGAAGCAAGTACTGACTAAACAGATATGGTAAGAGAGCTAATGGATCATTTAAAGGGCAGGTATAGCCCCAATTTAGTGCTTGGTATCTTTCAAAAAGTAACTTCACAAATATCTTTGTATATTAACTGGCAATTTAGCAAAACTGCTTCTTTATGTTAGACTGGGACTGCCATCCGTCAACCATGTTTAGGTCACTGTTTTCCTCCAAGATGTCTTTACTTAAACATCATACTTTTAATGCATACAAACAGATGGCTTTAGCCAGGGCTGCCATAAATAATTTCAGGACCCACACAGCTTAAGCACATGGGCCCCTTGCCGATTACCCATTCTTATCTTGCACCTTATCAGGGGGCCTCTTACAGGAGTACTGCCTTGATAGCGTCCTTGTTTGAGGCTTTACTTATGGATCATTGTTGTATCCTGTACAGTAGCAAACCAGTCACACCTTACAATCCCACCTCCAAGACCATTTTTTGTTGCACCAGTTCCCCCCCTGGACCATCAGATTAATTCTCATCAGCCCCAGTTTTTTATGTGCCCGATAATCTACGTTTCGAGTGAGACCTATCTCACGCCCGAATCCAATTTTCCCACATTTACCTCTTATACCCTGGTCCCTTCATATTATTTATTTTATTCATTTATAGATCACTATTATATTCCCCACAGCACTGTACAACGACTGCCATCATTCACATTGGTCCCTATTCCCATTGGGGCTCACAGTCTATATTCCAGATCAATCTATCAGCATGTTTTTGAGGTGTGCGGGATATCGGAGAACCCAGAGGAAACCCAGGCAAACACAGGGAGAACATACACACTCCATGCAGATGTTGTGGCATTTGAACCCAGAACCGCAGTGCTACTAACCACTGATCTGCTCAGCCAACAGTATCTCCCACACGTGTAAATGCACTTCATATCTGTACAGACAAATGATTGGCTTCTTCAGCTTTATGTTGAGTACCTTGTTTTTTTTTTTATAAAAGGTGGCTGGGCCATTGTACAAATCAAGCTCACTGCCACCCCTATAAGACCTTGTGAGCAGGGTACTTGCACCCAATATTTGAATTGTTAATTTCATTACTATATAATGTATGAATTTGTCCATGCATTTATCATCTTACTAACAACAGAACATATTAGGTCTTTAATAGGACCTGTGGCCTCTCCTGACCGGTATGTGTCTGTATGAACTACAGTAAGGGCAGAACACAGGGAGGTTTGGATGACTGAAGCATATAATCTAAGATCATTAGCAAAACACAGGGAATGGATAGGGTGACAGACAGAGATAAGGGCGCTGAGCATGCTGGAGTGACGTTGGTGATCTACAGTGTCAAACGCTGCAGAGAGATCCAGAAGAAGCAGCAATGAGTAGTTACCCTGAGATTTAGCAGTGTGGAGGTCATTAGAGACAGTTTCTGTGGAGTGCGGAAACCTGATTGCAGAGGATCGAGAAGTGAGTTAGCAGAGAGATAGCGGATCAGGCGAGAGTAGAGCAAGTGTTTAAAGATGAAGGGAAGGTTAGAGACTGGTCGGTAGTTGGCAGCGCAGGATGTGTCCAGAGAGGGGTTTTTAGTAAAGGGGCTATAACAGCATGTTTAAAGAATGATGGAAAGATCCCAGTAGAGAGAGATATTGAAGATTGCAGTAAGGTCAGAGAGGACAGCTGGACAAATGGACTGCACGAGGTGGGAGGGAATGGGGTCACTAGAGCAGTTGGTGGGGCGAGCAGACAGGAGACGCCTGGATACTTCTGTCGTCGGGTCAATTGTACTCGAGGAAACACAGGAGAAGAAAGGATGGATATTACTTGGGAACCAAAATATGATGCTTTGCTGGATGCTGTAAATTTTGTCTTTGAAGTGAGTGGCCAGGTCTTCAGCACAGAGGTCAGTGACCAGGGCCTGAGCTTTAGGCCTGAGGAGAGAGTGGATGGGGTCAAGCAGGCGTTTTGGGTCATTGTGTAATGTTAAGATCAGGGAGGTGAAATATTCTTGTTCTTCTGTATTCTTCTGAATGGGATGTCACTGATGCAGCTGCTGATTGGCTGCAGCAGTTATATGCCCTTGGCTGACATCATCATTCAGAAGTAAGTGCATTGGCTAACATTTCAGCTCTGCCAGTTACAGGAACAATGGTGATGCAGGGGTTGTGAAAAACAATGACACACTCACCAAGCAGGATGTCTGGCTATGAATGTGAGCTAGCAGAGCTGTATTTGTCATCAAAAAAAACTTCTAGTGAGAGAGAAAAACTTAATATGCTTCCAAGAAACACAGATGCTGAGTGACTTATCTTTCATGTAAATACACAGATGTGTGCTCTACAGACCTGACACGAATTCTTCGTGGTCAGTAACTCATAGGCAGTGTTCACATGGCTTATTCAAGCCGTAATTGCGGGACGGATTTCGCCCGCAGTTACGGCTTGAATAAGGGGCGGGGGTGCGGTAGGGGAGCTGCCCGCCGGCCCCATAGACATTGCATTATTCATGGTGGGTACACGCCGTAAATAATGTGCATGTCACTTTCTCCCCCCGCGGCGGATTCGCCGAGCGGGGAGGAGCAACGGAATCCATAGTTCTCTATGAGAACTATGGATTACCGTAGTTACTGGGATGGATTGGAGCCGTACTGCAGCGCAGTACGGCTCCAATCAGTCCCAAAATAAGCCGTGTGAACGAGGCCAAAGACTTAAAGGGGTTGTCTCACTACATTGATTCATCTGACCTCAGTCCTGTTTTCTTGGTTTCATTTTGAAATTAGGGGCGTGTTTACTGGCTTCTACTAGGCTGCAGTAGAAGCCAGGTCTGTAGCTATAGCAACCAGTGCTGGCAGCCTATCATGAGAGACTGAACAGGTCTGTAGCTATAGCAACCTGAGGAGCTGATGCAGCCCATACAAGAGGGGAAATCTAGTAATAGGTAGGATACTGTTAATGGACATATATTGCAAAGTGACTTGTTTTTGCAAAATCTCTAACATAAAAAGCCATCCTTGTAGTGAGACAACCCCTTTAGGTTTTTTTTTCAGCAGAAAGAAAAGATCAGAGACTGAGAAGCTCCATTCTACTGATAAGACACAGCAGTGAGTGACGCCACCTGCCCTACCACTGATAGAGTAGAGAGAGGTGGTCGGTAACTAGAGTGGTTTATGTGAACAAGAAAAATATAAGAACTGCTCTAACTCTGAAATGAAGTAAAGTTGGAACAGCAAGGCATTTAGCAATAATCTTTGGACACCTTTGTCTACATGTTTAAAGCTAATTAATGAGATGGGAATATCCATTTAGGCCAATGCTCTTAATTTACATTAGCACATTCAAATTTTTGCGTACTTTTTTCCTTTCTTGCTTTCCAACTTTTCATCATTTTTCTAGTGCCCACATATTTTATCGAAAATGTTTACTCACATATCACTGATATATAAAGGAGTGTTAAAATGCTCAGAATAACTATACATTTCCGTAGATTATGCTGCTTTTATGACTCGATCATCAGTCTAGTTACATCCGATGTTTCCCTCAGTGTACGTCTGTTTTGACTTATGTGTATTATGGAAACTACCAAGATGTGCTGCCTTCCAATGACATAATCTCATAATCATAATAGATGCTTCTTGGAAAAAACACACTAAAAATTAAATTTATAACCTGATTATGTGAACTTTCACTGACATTCTGTACCTCTTTCATGAATACAAGTCACATCCACATCTACAGTATTTCTTAATATAGCCAACTTTTTTGTTACTAATAAAATACAGCAATATGAATTATGTTTCAAAACCAATAAGATATAGAACTGATTGAATTTCGAGCAAAATAATTCTGGAGCAACGTTTCTTAGAGGTTTGATGGCTATAATACAGGGATGGAACAACAATATCATAAAAAATGACCAGTATACTCAATATTAAGTTACAAACCTGCAGAACATCTCCCAAGTCAGCGGTGCTGATATCAGGATCTTCGGTGGTATTAAAAGGCACAGGAGTTATTCGTACTAACGTCAAAACTCTCGGCTCTGGATATCTCCAAAGCATCATCCCAGGATTGTCTTCTGTCTCATTGTAAAATACCCCTTCAAACGCATTAGGAATCTTCTGAGCATCTATGCAATGATAATAAGATTAGAGAGATGAGAAAAACTCAAACTATGGTAGAACAGAATACAAAATGATAAGATAGATAATACGTAGATATTCTAATTAGAATACATAGATATACATATTTGCAACAAAATAATCTTATCTTCACAAAATACTAGTGCAGCTAAAAAAAATTATAACATCATCATAACGTTTATTCATGTCCGTAATTCACGTCAAATAGAGAAACCCATACATTGTGAAGACTTGTTACACACAGAGCAATATATTTCATATATTTATTTCTTTTAATGGGGATGATTATGGATTACAGCTAATAGAAACCCAAGATTCAGTATATCAGAAAAATAGAATAATGTATAAGAGCAATCAAAAAATTAATTGTAATACAGAATTGTTTGCATGAATTACTGAATTAACGGGGTTTTCCCATTAGGCTGTTTCATTGAGTCACAAGCAGTCTTACACTTACTCTGTCTTCTTAGGCTGTGGGTGGTCCTATAGCAGTGATTAGCATATCTAGTGTGATTGTAAGTAGCTGAGCTGCTACAATGACAAGTGCAGGAGCTGTTATCTCATCAGTAAACATAAGGTGCTGATAGGACTGAAAACAATGACTAATCTGTAATCTTGTTAGAGATATTTAGTTTTCTCCACACTGAGGGAGTGAGCTCTGTCTGTACATGGGGTTATGTCACTCCCTGCTCTATGCTCTCTTATTTAATCAGAGAACAGAGTTATGTTCAGGAAACCAAGCAAGCACTCAGGGCACATAAAATGTCTCTGGTCTCATGACTAAAGTAAAATCTATTGACCAATGTGTTAAAAAAAAGTCTTCAATTAACTGTCAATCACGGGAAAAAAAATTGTTGCAATACTTAAAACTTTAATAATCCAGTAAAATACGGACTATAAATAATCCATAGCACTCACTGAGTGCTATGATAACCCTGCGTATCCCCTAACGCATACTGCCCGGCAGGAGAAAAAAGTGACAAGTCACTTCTTGCCAACACTTGTACGACAAGGAAAACTATAGTTAATGGGGGCTGATCCAGAGCACTTTAGAAGTACGCATAGGCCAACGCATACTTCTAAAACACCCGGCATATGGAGGAGCGCACAGTATGCGGCGTTATACACCGGCTATATGCCATGTAATTTCACCCTTACACTGAACAGGAAAATAATATACAAACCTCAAAAATATGTCAGGGCCAAATAAACCCTATTACACCCTATGCTACAGACTGCCTAGTAAACAATATGGGGACATTGCCTCGACAAAAACGGCACCATGCGGAACCTTGGCTATTTAGCCCTGGTGCTCCCTAATTAGTGGGGGCCCAACAGAATAACAATCTAATGATAAAGTTTCCAAAAAAGACCAGACGTGTCTCCTTCCTAGGTTGAACAGGAATTCCTCAGTGGGCAATAGAATGCGTGTGAACAGTACAGAAAGCAGCGTCACACAAAGATAGAAACAATACGGACACAATTGCATAGATTACAGGAACATATTCAAACAGGATGTCCTAAATATGAAATATATATGGGATCACTGGCGGAAGCAGAGGAACAGATACGGCAAATACGGGGTTAAGCGATAATTAGATCATACTTACCCCAGTGAGTCTGTATTGGGCAAAAACTAGCTAACTTATGCGCCACTGCTGTGAACTGGAACATAGGAGTGGGCTGCTGTCACTGATATCACAGAATCCCACCTGCAGGCGCGTTAGTCCTCAATACACTGCAGTCCCAGTCAGGTCAATTTGAAAAGTTCACACGCCGATTGATGCCGTGTCAAAAGAGTGGGTATCCTTACAAAATAACCCCTAGTCCATAGTGCAGAAGCACTTAATGCTAAGGCTATGTTCACATGGCGTAATTGCGGCACGCATTTCACTGCGTATTTGCGCTTTAATATGGGCGAGATGCGCGCCGTTATTATGGTAATCCATAGTTCTCATAGGGAACTGTGGATTACGCCTCCTGTTCCCGCTCATACAATACGATCGTACTGTACACGCGAGGAGATAAGTGACATAAGTGACGCAAAAGCGCCGCGAGCAATGCATGTCTATGAGGCCGGCGGGCCGCCGCCCCCCCTCCCCGTGCCTCAGGAGTACTCGCTGATCAACTCAAGCTCCCGAAGCACACGATATATTGCAGCACGTACTGTACGCGCCGCAATTACGCCATGTAAACATACCCTAAGAGCTTTGATGAGAACTGTCTGTTCTCACACTCAGTCTGTGGTGTTCATTTAACTGTCCCTTCACGTTGAAAGCTAATGTGGCTTGGCATGTTAGCCATAAGCCTGTGGCTCTGCTGAGGTGTTATGGAAGCCCAGGTTGCCTTGATAGCGCCCTTCAGCTCAGCTGTATTGTTGGGTCTGGTGTCTCTCATCTTCTTCTTGAAAATACCCCATAGATTTTCTATGGGGTTTTGAATTTTGGCCTTTCCACTCTTCCTCCAGACACTGGGACCTTGATTTCCAAATAAAATGCAAAATTTACTTTTATATGGAAACAGGACTTTGGAGCACTTAACAACAGTCCAGTCCTTTTCTTACTCCAGGTAAGACGCTTCTGATGGTGTCTCTGAGTCATGGGTGGCTTGACACACAGAATGCGGCAGTTGTAGCCCATGTCCTGGATACGTCTGTGTGTGATGGAAGCACCGACTCCTGCCGCAGTCCACTCCTTGTCAGTCTCTACCAAATTCTTGAATGGCCTTTTCTTGACAATCCTTTCATCCCTGTCACTTGTGCACCTTTTTCTATCACCTTCTTCCTTCCACACAACTTTCCATTAATATGTTTTGATCCAGCACTCTGTGAACAGCCAGCTTGTTTAGTAATGACTTTTTGAGGCTTCCCCTCCTTGTAGAGGATGTCAATGACTGTATGTTGAACAAGTGTCAAGTCAGCAGTCTTCCCCATGATTATGGAGTCTACTATATCTTGCTGCCGGACCATTTAAAGACTTCGGAAACCTTCGCGTGTGACACTATGAGTCAACAATATTTACCTTCCCCACATCATTCTAATTTTCTGACATACTGAATATTTTGGTTTCCACTAGCTGTAAGCCATAATCATCCACATTAAAGTAATAAAGACTGAAATATATTGTTCTGTGTGTTATGAGTCTATACAATATGGGTTTCTCTATTTGACTTCAATTACTGACAAGAATAAATTTTTCGGACATTTTAAATTTTTTAAGATGCACTAGTACTGAATGTTGTGCCTGTACCTGGGATTCCAATGGACCACAAGAAAGGCTAAAATGTGGTTGATACAAATAATAAATGACATCGTATTGTGCACCATGCAAGTAATATTGTTTCCATGACTCCCAGCACAAGCTCATCTACTGGTATACCTGTTCATCCCAATAGGCCCTAAACCATGTCTATAGCATTCTTGATGATCCCCTGTCCTTGCACAGACACTGCTCTGCTCCTTTGTAATCCTGATGCAGCAAATACAAAGCCCCACTTACAGAACCCACATAAGATTGTAAATTGACAGTTTTTAATTGGAAATATTGTTAATTTTACATCACAGCTCCAGCAAGGTAAGAAACGGGAAGATAAATGAGCGACCCTCCCACAGACTGAGAAAAACACCCGCAGTTTGCAGCACACATTACTCTAAAAGTGGCCATAAATCTTCAAAAGCTATCAGCTAAAGGCTGGTCCAGCCAGGTACTAATCCTGATTGCCCCATACACACTCATTTTGTCCAAGCATGCATGCGCTATCAATGAAGAGGAGAGAGAAAGCGGTCATCAAACACCTCTGGCAGCAACTTATTGCTAGGGAAGACCAAAGGATGAGGTGCTGAAACTCATTATGCCCAATCCTTCTCTTTCCCAACTTCTTCTGTCGTTTCAGAGTCAGGAGGCCTCCACATACACATTAAATAGACAACCATTTCTGTCAACTTTTCCTTAAGGTTTATAGGGAAGTTAAAAGCATCACAAAATGCTAAATAGGTAAGAAAAATCATTAATATAGTTATCAATAGTGAGGACTCCTCTCTTTGGCTAGTTACCCTGTTTCCCCAAATATAAGACATCCCCCGAATATAAGACCTAGTGCATTTTTTTGATGCAATTCAGAGTTTGGCTGCTTATGCTGATGTTTGTTATGAAATCACTACAGTATATTAATACATGTTGATTTGTTGTTCAACAATAAATGTGAATTCTTGGAAAAATAAGACATCCCCTAAAAATAAGTCTTAGCTCGTCTTTAGGAGCAAAAATAATATAAGACACTGTCTTATTTTCGGGGAAACAGGGTAGTTACCTACATGTATCATCATCTACATATAGTATTGCAGTTAATTTTCCTACTAGGTCTTTATTATTCAGTTGCCTGTTCCATCAGGTTCTTCCCTATATTATGTGACCGAAACGCAGACTGGCTGAAACTTAAAGCATGGTATGTGTAGGCAGGAAGGCACGCTCTCTATTTTCATTCCCATGAGACTGAAGTTCATGATCTTATTGGACTTAAAGGGGTTGTCTCACTACATTGATTCATCCTATTTTCTTGGTTTCATTTTGAATTCGGGGGCGTGTTTACTGGCTTCTACTAGGCTGCAGTAGAAGCCAGGTCTGTAGCTATAGCAACCAATACTGACAGCCTATCATGAGAGATTAAACAGGTCTGTAGCTATAGCAACCTGAGGAGCTGATGCAGCCCATAAAAGAGGGGAAATCTAGGAATAGGTAGGACACTGCTAATGGACACACATTGCAAAGTGACTTGTTTTTCCAAGATCTTTAACTTAAAAAGCAATCCTTGTAGTGACACAACCCCTTTAATGGAGAAATCAATTCCCAGTTCACATATTACATGTTTCGCATTTCTGGTAGTCTGAGTGCCAGTACCATGGAACAAGGAAGGACTGGAATGGAGTGGATAATGGTACCATTACCGGAATGAAGTGGATAAAAGTCCGGTAAGAAAACGTAATTCATGCCAAGTACTAATGGGTTAGAGGATTAATAGAAGTTGTTGTGAGAGCGCTTTTTTAATATCGTCCTCTGCTATGGTCTTATTCTGATTACCCTTCCTGCATCTTACAATGTGTTGGACTACAGGAGGCACCTTCCCCCATCTGCAATAAGACAATAGGTCCACTAGGCTCTCCTCTTAGCTAAGCCCTGCCTAGTTCAGCCATCTGCCAGACAAAGTTTGGGAAGCAGAAATTAACATCTGCAAGATTTTTACAAAACCGTTTATTTCAGGAGCAAGCAGATAATCCTGCATACTGGCAAACACTGTCGCTAAGTTGTTTTCAGTTTACCTATCATTTGATTCTAGCTGTAGCATCTCTTCATTTAAAGTGTGTCCAATTTTCCTTTAAATTGACCATCTTTGAGGTTTTTGGGAAGAAACCCAAGCAAGCCCAGAGAAGACAATAAATCCTATGGGGATGGTGTCCTCAGTAGAGTGAAACTTATGGAAGCTATGTGAAGCAGAAAGCTATGTAAGCAAACAAAAGTTAATGTGAAAAACATATTTGAGATGTCCTTGACTTACCAGCATCCTGTATGTACTGAAAAAGTCCAGTTCTCAAGTCATCAGAGCTGTGCTCTGTCTTACAGGTTGAAGGTCTACTGATCACAGGGGAGACTGGAAGAAGGGGCTGTTCACAATTTGTAGTGCCCAACCCTGACTCTCTCTTCAGGTATTCCTGGACAAGTTCATTCACAAGTGTTAAGCAGTTCAGGTTCTCCTGACCCCAGAAAACCTAGAAAGAAAACATTATTAGCTATGGAAAGGTATAAAAACATAGAGCTCAATCTGGAAGTTATCTAAACACCACTTATTCACGTTGATTAGATATTTTATTTGGCAAGGTCTCGTTCATAGTTCATGAGAAATGTTAAAACGAGAGAGATAACTTCCTCTGACTCGTGTTCTCGGCACAGTGTTGCTATTGTTTTCAATCCTGGTTAATATCAATGCTGATAATTTGTCCAATGAATCAAATGAAACGTACCACTATTATTCACAAGACAAGTAGGGTGCCATCTGTGAAAATTAAACAAACCCCGCTCCATAAAACTTATCTTACACATGTTTCATTTCTTCTCGTGTGTTTTTACAGATCAGCCTCAATTACAATGCTGTAGATACTTAGGTCCTAGCAAATGAGGGAGTTATCTGGTTTTCAAATACCCAATTAGGACTTTTTGAGTTCACATAAGTGGGTTTCCCATTCAGAACCTCCATCCAAAGCCAGAGAGAAGACAAGAGCATTACTCTGTTAGGAGGACCCCACACATCCATTAATTAAAAGGGTGTTTCACTGGTGTAAATGGTAACTGTGCAATGCTTCATTTGCCCTGCAGGTACATTACAAACTTGTTGCTGTGTTCTACGCTGACAAAAAGGGGTTATCCAGAGAATATCAGTCTTGGAATATTCTAAAAATTTAATTTTAGCAGATAGTCAAATACATTGCTTTTCTGTCTCTGGCAGCCTCACAGGGTCTGAAAGGAGTAGCAGGGCACATACTCAACCATCACTCCACTTAAATGGGGTGGTGGGGGGGCAGGACCCCCATTCTTATAATCAGTGAGGGTTCAGTGGTTTAACCCACTAGCCAAAATCAAACTAAAAAAAAAGCTGCAAAGAGTTTAAGTTTGGCAGCAGACAATACACAATGAACAGCAAAACATTAAAATCTTATGTATCGCCTTTCGGCTTTTTGGCTCAGATCAAGTGCAGTTTAGTGTACTGCTCAGTTACAAAGTCCCATATGCCGTAATCTTTCATGCAGTGTGTGTTCTGACACATTTCTGTCATAGTTCACAAACTTTTTTGGCAATCTGTGTTACAGGTGCTCTTCCGTTAAACCAGACCAAAGTGACTAGCCTCAGCTCCCCACGAAGATCTAGGAGTCTTAGGCTCCCATCACCTTGTTACCAGTTCCCTGGTTGTCCCTTCTTTGGACCACTGTTGGTAAGTTACATTGCATGCCAGAAACACATCAATGAGTCTTGGGTACCCATCAACTTGTTGCTGGTTTCCTGGTTGTCCTCTACTTGGACCATTGTTGGTAGGTTACATTGCATTACCAGAAACACAAAAAATGAGTCTTGGGCACCGAGCACCTTGTTGCCGGTTCCCTGGTTGTCCTTTACTTGGACCGTTGTTGGTAGGTTACACTGTATACCAGAAACACATCAATAAGTCTTGGGTACCCATCACCTTGTTGCCGATTCCTTGGCTGTCCTTTTCTTGCACCACTTCTTGCACCACTAACCATTGCATAGTAGAAACACCCCACGTGATTTGCTGTTTTAGAGATCCACTGACCCAGTCGTCTAGCCATCACACTAGGTCGATAAATTCAAAAACTGAAGACAGCATTAAAGTTATTCAATTAGCCAATCAGTGTGTTATGGCTGATCGGTCTATATACTAATCACATTTGCAGACTTCAGACTGCCTTACGGTTCAGTCTATAACTTTCTTATAAAATCTATGGATAGCTAATGTGTATGATTCAACATTTTTGTCATATTTGAACTACAATCGTCTCCGTGTAAATGACTTGCAGATGACCAATTTATAGTTAACATAGTTATAACAGTTAGAAAACGCAATTGTTAGTATTCAGGTATGCTTGAAATTTTGATTGCAAAATTGCTCTATGATTAAACAGAGTATCATCTTTGTTGCACCATCAAGTAATCACCACCTGTATAGATACATCACATGCTTCATTTATGACCAGGTACTATAGCCAGTTAAATCATTGAATTGTACATGCAAAGCCACATACAGTACATTCCCTATGGATTCCCTACCCTATAACCAAACCACTTAACTAAAACAAGCCAGCAGTAGCATGCATTTGTTATATACAAGGTTTCTTCCCTTGTAACTGGGAATCCAACATGGAGTCTATATTGCTAGGCAGCAAGAAGTATAGAATTACCATTTGCGGGATTATATTATTAGAAAAATTATTCAGTTTTCTATGGACACACATGACAGATAACGATAAGAAAATCTCTTTATATCTAATAACCCTCAGAAATATTTATTTGCAGATGTCTGAAGGATATACACTCACCGGCCACTTTATTAGGTACACCTGTCCAACTGCTCGTTAACACTTAATTTCTAATCAGCCAATCACATGGCGGCAACTCAGTGCATTTAGGCATGTAGACATGGTCAAGACAATCTCCTGCAGTTCAAACCGAGCATCAGTATGGGGAAGAAAGGTGATTTGAGTGCCTTTGAACGTGGCATGGTTGTTGGTGCCAGAAGGGCTGGTCTGAGTATTTCAGAAACTGCTGATCTCCTGGGATTTTCACGCACAACCATCTCTAGGGTTTACAGAGAATGGTCCGAAAAAGAAAAAACATCCAGTGGAGCGGCAGTCCTGTGGGCGGAATGCCTTGTTGATGCCAGAGGTCAAAGGAGAATGGGCAGACTGGTTCGAGCTGATAGAAAGGCAACAGTGACTCAAATTGCCACCCGTTACAACCAAGGTAGGCAGAAGAGCATCTCTGAACGCACAGTACGGCGAACTTTGAGGCAGATGGGCTACAGCAGCAGAAGACCACACCGGGTGCCACTCCTTTCAGCTAAGAACAGGAAACTGAGGCTCCAATTTGCCCAAGCTCATCGAAATTGGACAGTAGAAGATTGGAAAAACGTTGCCTGGTCTGATGAGTCTCGATTTCTGCTGCGACATTCGGATGGTAGGGTCAGAATTTGGCGTCAACAACATGAAAGCATGGATCCATCCTGCCTTGTATCAACGGTTCAGGCTGGTGGTGGTGGTGTCATGGTGTGGGGAATATTTTCTTGCCACTCTTTGGGCCCCTTGGTACCAATTGAGCATCGTTGCAACACCTTGTGGAATCTATGCCACGAAGAATTGAGGCAGTTCTGAAGGCAAAAGGGGGTCCAACCCGTTACTAGCATGGTGTACCTAATAAAGTGGCCGGTGAGTGTATGTTGTACTGTCATAAAGTGGGCCGGCCAACAATGAGTGTACATTTAGAACCCTACTTTACAACAAACGCACCTGCAGGAGCCCGCATCTTACATCAAGAAGAATTTTAGGAGATGCGGGTTGGAGACCCGGGTCCCCACTATGCTTGCACCAACTGGCTTCAAGATTAACCGAACCCGAAACTGGTCCAATCAAATTCCTGCTCCTTACATATAAGATTGTCTTGAAGACAAAGTCATTTAGGTTGAGAGTAAACATTGCTCCAGTAATGGTATCTGCTGAAAAATAGAAAAAAAGGAACAGTTATGGCATGTGTACATTAACATAATAAATGTACAAGACTAACCATGTGTGAGCCCAAAAGACATATGGTTACTTACCAGACTAAAATGTCAAAGAGCTATGGCTGCTTGACCTACAACAAGCCTGGTTAACCTGAGCGTGAGATAGTGGCTCTAGACTCTGGCCTATATAGGTGGGTCCTGAGTAAGGGTGAGGTTCATAATATACTTCAACTTCTCAAAATTGGGCTGAAAACTTAAAACATAATTATCTACCATACTATACTAACAATAAACTGACTTTACTGCAAGAACAGGAACTATAGACTGTATATATATATGAGAAGTTGATGTACTACCCTATCAGAGGTGGTGACGTTTGTCTTTCAGGTAATAGGACTTCATTCTAGTTTACCTATGTTATTTATTTTGATTCTTACTACTTGGTCCTTATAGAATCCTTTTAATTGCACATGCCATTGTGTTTTTACGTTTTAAGCAGATTTGACTGTAATATAAACATTATAACGGCCGATGTTATGTATGGGTATTGACATTGGATATCAGTGATTTATTTTATCTGAATTCAAGCTACATCATTGACATTATTGCACAATATATTTTAATATATGGTAATGGTCATAGATGTTTGTTTACCTGATCACATGCGTCCTTTTCCACCTTTATTCCCTACTAATGCATTTGTGTTTTGATATACGCTTTTAGCACTACTATATAATTATGTTTTAATGGTACCTGGCATCAGTATATTAGTATACAACATTATTAAGCTGTGTGTCTGGTTGTTTCAGGTGCATCAAGTTTGATACTTTGCTGTTGTATTTCTAAACCCTATGGGGCATATGTGGAGTATCCTCAAAGTGGAGTAGCACAAGGTCCATAACATCCACCAGCTCCGTGATGTCATCATGGAGGAGTGGAAGGGGATTCCATTGGAAACCTGTGAAGCCCTAGTGAACTCCATGCCCAAGAGAGTTAAGGCAGTGCTGGAAAATAATGGTGGCCATACAAGATATTGACACTTTGGGCACAATTTGTCCATTTTCACTTGGGGGTGTACTTACTTTTGTTGTCGGTGGTATAGACAACGATGGCTGTGTTTTGAATTAATTTGAGGGCACACCGACTTTACATTGTTATACAAGTTGTACACTGACTACTTTCCATTGCATCAAAGTGTCATATCTTCCGTGTTGTCCCATGAAAAGGTATAATACAAAACTTACAAAAACATAAGGGGTGTACTCACTTTTGTGTATATGTGTGTGTATATATATATATATATATATATATATATATATATATATATATATATATATATATATATATAAACACACACACACACACACACACACACACACACACACACACACACACACACACACACCACACACACACACACACACACACACACACACATAAAGACACACACAAAATGAGAAGACAATCAAAATGATATCAGAAACTGCTTTCTCTTTCTCCAAGACTCCTGTCCCTCATTGGTTGGAAGATTTGGTTTATGTGTCTTGGATATCCTTGCATTTCCCCAGATAGTAATCTAACCTTATAGTGTCTTGCATCGAATTGAATGCACCTTTGCAGAATCAAGCTATGGACAGACCTTGTGAAATCAGATCTCTTGGAATAATATTGGGAAAAACTGGCCTCAGGGCCACATACATAATACAGATGTTTCCCGTTTCCAAAATTATAACAAAGCTATCCATACTGTAACCATAAACGCGTGGACCTAGGATTCAGCGCTGACTGTTATTAATAAGTAGATAGGAGAGATACAGAAATATTGAAGCTGATACTTTCCTGCTCTTGGTCATTCAGGTTTAAACACATGAAAATATAACTAAGGAACAAAGTGATTTTATCAAAAAGCTCAAAGGGAATGTCCAAGTAAAAATCACAAGGCTAAAATTGTATTCAAAGAAAATTTAAAGTGGAACTGTCAATAGAAACTTTTTAAAATTAGGTTATCAGGTCTATCTTGACCTTTCACAGCTGCCATAGGAGCTTGTGTTCCATCTCGGTATAATGAGATGAAAAAGAAACATCAACACTTGGAATTAGGTTCAATAATCGGAATTAGGTTTTACAAAGTCATTCATGGAGCAATGGTAAGGGTAATATTCTGAACGTGTTGATGTTGGTAGATGCAATGTCTTATATTAACTAAGAGGGGGATGTCTCATTAGGCATAAAACCCTTTTATATCAGCTTTGCTGACGGGAGTCCTGGCAAGCCATATCCTTTCCGTAAAGCAGCCACTGCAGGGAGATGTATTGCATTCAGGCAATTCACATGGATGATCATAGATGTAAAATAGGCATTGTTTGAGACCATCTGAGCCACTCGCTATTCTGGTACATGGTGGGATTTCTCAAGCCGGGTCGGACTCTCCTGCACCTTCCCACAAATTGGTCCCTGATAAAGGCCTATTACGGCCGAAACATCGGACCTTGAGATATCTCCTCTTAATATCTCAATACATTGTATTCATTTAAGTGGAGAGTTGACCTTGGATTTTATTATCTGTCCAATAAAGAGAACTTTTTCTTCGATTATTACAAAAGGAGTGCCACGGACTCTCTTCCCAGAAAATCTACAGTGGAGAGATATAATACTTCATGGTCAGTGTAGGTTTTTTTTGTAAATCAATCCATGAAGTATAAACTCAAATGAGAAGTGGCTGGTTCCAACACTAGCTCCAAATGGGATTGTTTTCAGCTTAACCTTTGGGATCCTTTATTGTGCTGAAGGCAGGGCCCACTACAGCATCCTTTGGTGGGCATCCAACCCTACAAAAGTTCCTGTTGATTAAAGCGATAAATCTTTTTCCAAGTGGCTCTTATGTCCATTTGGAGTATGAAAGCGGAATCTAAGGGTTCGTCCACACAGCAAGGTCTCTGGTCGGATTTCCAGACTTTTTTTGGATTTGAAAACCGTCTGTCAAACTTTCACATAGACTTGAATAGAAAATCCATTCAGTAGTTCACACTGAATAGATTTTCTGCCGCACAGTTTCTTACACCGCTGGTGTTCCCAAAAACATAGAACATTTCCATTCTTCCGCCCAGTTTTTGGGCGGAAAATGTGCATTTCAATAGTTGAAGAGGACGGGCAAATCCACAAAACGCAGGCATAACCGTCCCGCAACAACCATGCAATAACGGCTGTATTCTTAAGATGGAATCCGACCGGTATTTTGTCACTGCTGCATGGACGCACCCTAAAATTAACTTCTTCTTTGCCTTAAAACTTCTGCTTAAGCAAATTCCTCTATAATATGGAAGACAATGAAACATTTTGCTCATGGAGTCTGTAAAACCACCACATTTAGCCCAAAAAAGAGGAAAAAGAGAAATGAACTTCTTCTAAGACAAGGACAACTCCTACAAATGATACTCTAGAATTGGACAACCCACATCTATTCTCTCTACTGCTTGGTTTTCCTTTTTGATCCTCTTTCTTCTTACATTCCTTTTGATACACTTTGTATATTCTCCCATAAGGTCTTGTCACCTTTCATGGAAGTGAAAGCGTAAGTAAGTTTTGACATACATGGACTTGTATTTTATGCCATGTTTGCCGTTTCTTGTTGTCATAGGTTTTTTTTTTTCATTAAATTGCCCAATAAAATACATGAGCAAAATAGGACAACCATAGTTTACCAAGTTTTTGACATCCAACCCTGGAGATCACTTCAACCAGCTGAGCTTTCTAAATCTGTTATGCTTCTGCCAGACAAGAGCTTCCATCAAAGATTAGATAAACCCCATTTTTTGTGCCAGCTGGAGAAGATACATGTGGTACACTGTTTACATGCAAGCAAAACCCAAAGTAATGACTATTTTGCGGGGGTTTGTGATCCCTGATATATGAGAACAGTTATATCAGGAATAAAAGCATTGCTTGGCATGAGTGCCTCTTCTCTAACTACATGCATTCCCAGAGGCAAAATTATTTAAACACAACACAAAAAAACTTCTTGAAATAGAGACAATGAACAAAATTGCATTTTCCATAAAAAGTAACTGGATGCCAGAAAGTATGAGCCAACAGATTTTAAAGCGGCAGCTTAGGATAAAACCGATTAAACTCTTGCTAGCACAACCACGTAGCCAGAACGCAGACAATAGTTCAGGACAAGTGTGGCAATTTCATTAATATTCTTGAGGTTAGGGCTACAAGCTCGGTCAAGGATCGGCAAACATCAAGTTGCACCACCAAAACATTTAAGCAATTTGCCTGAGACTTGCTGTTGTAGTATTATTTTAGGTTTGTAATTTAGCTGTAAAAAAACATCCAGATCACTGACGAGCAACAAACAAGTTATAATACCTCGCAATTTACATTGTGGCCTACAGAGACAATCACTAACAGTGGTGCCATAGTCATGATATATCATCTGACAATTAATAGTTGCAATGTCACAAAGGGATATTGCGAACTTTATGCTGCATAACCTTACTGTAAAGACTGGTGGACTCCACACAACAATAAGTAGCACAAGAAGTATACCAGAAGCATATGAGAAGCAATACAGATCATCAATAAAAAGCTCACCGCTAGATGATTGAGCCAACAGACAGCGGCCGCGTGAAGACAGGTGCACCGTCTGGTGCAGATTCAATGTGGGTACACTTCAAAACCGGGAGAGTAGTAGCGGTAACTGTCCCTAGCGCTATCCCTCAAGAGCTCGTCCTAAATTTAGCTCTAACACTGGAATCTCTATCCCTTACATAACCCTAAAGCCTTTGCCTGAATTATGTCTCTAAGCTAAAACTGACCTAAGACAGCAAGTGGCTTTAGGATCCAGTGAGTCATGGGCAGAAACTAGACAAACACCAAATATATATTCCTCAAAACTAAAAAGTCTAAAACTAGGCCAAATGAGACTGAAATAAGATACTTCAGCCTGACAGAACTGAATTGACAATAGGCAGGACAAAACATTTCAACACAATTGAACTAGACAAGAGTCAAACTTTTATACTCTGCACAGACTGCCATCTTCAGCTGAGCTTTAAAGATGCCTAATGAGCTCAGGTGTGCAAACCAGGACAGCT
Organism: Phyllomedusa bahiana; assembly: GCA_025379985.1. NCBI lineage: Eukaryota > Metazoa > Chordata > Amphibia > Anura > Hylidae > Phyllomedusa > Phyllomedusa bahiana. The sequence goes on from JAODAL010002653.1 coordinate 175,577, forward strand.
GACAAGCAAGGATCCCGAGAAGCTGCCATGCAACCACTTCAAATAAACAAAGGACAACAATACAGATCTAACTCAAACTCCTGCTGACTTAAGGAGGAGAAGATGAAATAGCTGGAGGATTACTGCCATTTATAACACTTATAAAGTTCCAGAATTCAACTGGAATTGAAAATGTCTCCACAATCTTAAAGCTCTTTCTGTAATGACACCAGCTTGGTGAATGGTTGCTTCCTGAGATAGATTTCCTCGGCAGCGTCCACTGTATTATTACATGTTAGCCAATCAATACATGGACAAGTTGGGTCCACCAGTGGGAGTGCCGATAATACTAAGTGGTTCTCTGTTCTCTTCCTACATAACATACAAATCTCCTAATAGGTCTTATGATAAAGTGGGGACAATGTCTTGTCGGCAAGATCTCTGTTTAGCATTGGCATAATAATAAAAATCACATTTTTTTGCACAAACAAATCAAAATTTTAACACTGTAATACAAGACTGAAACAGGTAAGAAACCTAATTAGTGCTTATTAAATAGAAGGATAGAGAACATAATGTAGCATGATTGACATATTTAGAAAAGCTACATGTAAATAAAAGTTAAAGGGGTTGTCTCACTACATTGATTCATCTTACCTCAGTATTGTTTTCACTTTGAATTGAGGGGCACGTTTACTGGCTTCCACTAGGCTGCAGTAGAAGCCAGGTCTGTAGCTATAGCAACCAGTGCTGGCAGCCTATCAGGTTAGATCAAACAGGTCTGTAGCTATAGCAACCTGAGGAGCTGATGCAGCCCATACAAGAAGGAATTATCTAGGAATAGGTAGGACACTGTTAATGGACATATATTGCAAAATGACTCGTTTTTGCAAGATCTTTAACATAAAAAAACAATCCTTGTAGCGAGACAACCCCTTTAATACTATGTAATTTTTGGGGAAAAAACTGAGGCAACACAGTCTAATCGTATAAAGTAGTACATTATAGACAATTAATGCAGCACAAGAGAAGATCTGAGAGCAAGTGGAAGATATTGATTTATCACTGCAGTGTGAAAGCTACATGACTGTTAGCAAATGTAAAATATAGAAAACTGGAGCCATGCAAAACATCATATATCAATTGGAATTACAGAAAAGGCATACAAAAAGGATTTGATAGACCGAAACTAGAAAGCTTCCTAACTGGGATAACTTTGGGTGGAGCAGAGAAAACACTTGAATACTTGCACTCATACATTCATCATTTATAATGTACATTTTATTATCAGTACATTTAAGGGACGTATGCTAATTAATGAGTAAACAAAAATCCTAGCACTTGTTGAGTGACTTGTCACAATGGCAACTGCGCATTGCTAGATTACATGGGCCATGGTATGATTAAGCCTCGTAGATGACCTTCTGGTAGACCAGTCCAACTAAGATATCAAAAATAGAATTCAAGATAGAGCAGAAGAGATCGAGTCCTAAAAAAGGAAATGAAAAATAGTCGTAAGAAAGAAAATGGAAATGGGGGGAAATGAGCGGAAGAAAATGTCGAGAAAGAACGGCTTCTTAGGTTAACACACACATAGGTCCCATAAATTTATACAATAAACACTATACACATAATACAGGAAAAGCACCTGTAATTACCTATTCTGCCTATAACCCAACATAATTTTTGGAACACATTTACTGCAAAGGTTGAGGGTCTCTCCATTTAAAAGGATCCAAACTTTGAGAAAGGGAAACCTACACTAAAATGATTTCAAATAAAATCCAAACATACTCAGTGTATCCTGTTCAGCTAATGCTTTGCCACTAGGATATAATAAAGATACAATAATTAAATGGGATATACAGTACAGGATTTTTAATTGACTTCATCAGCAGACAACTCACATTACATGTCTGTACCGAAGAGATTGTCCGCAAGACAACACATATCTCAAGCTAATAGTTATAGTAATATCCATTAAGTTCTTTGGGCAGGGAGCCCTAATGCATTGCACTCAGTCTTGGCTATATTCCTCCGAGAGAGAAGTGAACAATTTATTCACAGAAATAACATTTTATAAACTAGTAACCTGAAGGAAAATAATCTCTCTCAGCTGTTTTTTCCTTCCTTCTGTTTACTTTGGAGCTGCTACTCAACAGAGACATTGACGATTACAACCTCTTCATACTGGTGTCATTGAAAACACAAAGTGGATAGTCCATGGATGGCAGCCACCGGAAACCGAGCAGTTAGGATGTGGATGCTGATTTTGATGCACAGTCTCCCTATATGGCTGGGTTCATGCTTTTTTGATGCACCTATTGGTGTGGAAGAGGCGCATTTTACATTCCAAAATCTGCATCAAAAACCCACCATCACTATCCCATTGTTTTCAAAGGGAATACACATTGTGATCTGCAGCGCATATTTTTATAGATGTGGACTCCAAATACGCATCATGTACAAAAAGTAGGCTGCTGTCAAAGCAGGACACAATTTCCATGCATATTTAGCATACAAAAGGCATCAAGAGCTAGGACTCAAATTCGCCCCATCGGATAGGGCTGACCTGCGTCCTATAATGTGGTTACATCCATGTTAAAGGGGTTGTCTCACTACAAGAATAGCTTTTTATGTGAAAGATCTTGCAAAAACAAGTCACTTTGCAATATATGTTCATTAGCAGTGTCCTACCTATTCCTAGATATCCCCTCTTGTATGAGCCGCATCAGCGCCTCAGGTCGCTATAGCTACAGACCTGTTTGATCTCTCCTGATAGGCTGCCAGTATTGGTTGCTATAGCTACGGACCTGTTCAATCTCTCATGATAGGCTGCCAGCACTGGTTGCTATAGCTACAGACCTGTTCAATCTCTCATGATAGGCTGCCAGCACTGGTTGCTATAGCTATAGACCTGGCTTCTACTGCAGCCTAGTAGAAGCCAGTAAACGCCCCAGAATTCAAAATGAAACCAAAAAAACAGGACTGTGGTAAGATGAATCAGTGTAGTGAGACAACCCCTTTAAAAAAAAAAAGAGAAATAACCAAGGTCGTCCCTTGAATTTTTGCTCCATATTACACAATAGATTTTTCCAGAAGAAGAATACACTGGGCCACATGTATGAAACGGTTTTGGTCTAAAACTCACTTTTTTCCCTATTGGAAAACCAAAACCGTTTCATACATTTGGCCCACTATGTTAATCTAACCTATGATATGGAAGAACTTTCAGAGATGGGTGCGTAGTCCCTTCCACGCCAGAGAATAGGACTCACATGGTGCTTGAAACGTCAAGGAATAATATGCAAATCATCTCTCCTCCAGCAGCAAAAACGATTTCTAGAGCCACCTATTGAAGGCACTGTAGCTTGTGTGTCACCGTTTGACCCATTAAAGGGTCAACATCATCCAAGCTAGACTCTCCTCCAAAAGGAAGAGACACTCTTCAGATTTGGTGTTGTTGCCCCTGCATGGTACTGGTTAGCCGAGTATCAGGGAATAAGCTAGCTCTAGTACCAACTATTAGAAGTAGCTATATTTACAAATTTAATTGCTATTTCATCCTCTCACTCCTATTAAATCCCATGTGAGGCAGTTGCTGGACATCTTTTATGGCAGGTCAGCTGCCCAGGCAACATACCTGGACTCATTAGTGAGGATTGGATAATTACTAGCTTCTCTACAAAGCTTGCTGGGTTAGGTAATCTGGGGCAGAATATAGCTGCTTTCTGTGTAAGGGGAAGTTGTAGCTTAGGGATATCTTTAGGGTTAGTTTCAAGGAAAGAATAGTCATAGGGGTCTTGGTGTCAGAGTAAGACGTCAGGAAAAGGTTATGAGAAGACTTTTACACTAAGCTACATATACATCAAATTGCTTAGCTTATCCTGCTCTATGACACAGTACTGGTAGCTAGGACTGTAGTTCAACAGTGACCGGTTCTACTTAAGGTCAAATTAATAAAGGAATGGTTTAAATTTTTTTTCTCCCAACAGGAATCCAACTTAGATCCACCCCTAGAATTTGTATTCAGTTCTCTATTCGAAATACAGCAGTCAAGTGGGCAGCGCCTATTTATAAATTAAAGGGGTTTTGCCACGATCTAATGTTGACGTGGGATCCTCCAAAATGGGTATTTAATCACTTTTCAAAATATGTAATCAAAAAAAAAGGGAAGCCTCTGAAAGCTACAGCCTGACTTACATGCCCTTGGTTCCTGACAGTTTACATTAGACACGACCAGGAGCTGACAGAAGCTGATCTGGAAGCGCTTGCGTTGTTTGCACTTCTTATCTGATGGCAGGGAACATGAACAAGCTTTGAAGGGACTGGGGAGAAAGATTCTGTGTCTTTTGTATAGAGAATGCACTGGTTGTAATGTAATTATATGAGTAAACATGCAGATGCTCCCTGCGCAGCCCCCTTCTCTTCCCATGCAGCCATTAGTGAAGGAATGAAAGAAGGCTGCCTGCTGAGCTAATCTTCTCTCCTGAGCAAATAAGAGGTAGAAATAAAACGGATATAGCTTGTGCACAATACAGTTCTCCTCTGTGGATTAGCAAAACAATGTACAACAATGTCAACTACAGAGACCGAGTATCAGGAACCTGCATGGGAGGTGGTGTGATGACATCACAGAGGAGGTACTTGTTTTTTTTTAAACACAAACACAAAACCCCGTTAAGGTCAAATTAATAAAGGAATGGTTTACATTTTTTTCCTCCCAACAGGAATCCAACTTAGACCCACCCCTAGAATTTGTATTCAGTTCTCTATCCGAAATACAGCAGTCAAGTGGGCAGCGTCTATTTATAAATGAATAATAAATGTCTTGCCTTAAAATACTCATGGAAAATACTTACATAGAGAGGCACATGCTATATTATGAACTTGAGTGGCATGAAGTCAACAGAGCAATATAATATGGCCATGCACTAGCAGGCTCTGTTAGGTAGTGGGCACCCTGTTTTGGTTTTGCTCTCTTGGCAGTTATAGATGCAATTTGAGCTCTTTTTGTAGCATCGTCATAATGCTCAGCCCTAAATTGCATTGAAGTGAAAAGCTCCCTTTCAAAGAACTGGCCTGCAGTGATGTTAACCAGATGCAATCTATTGGTGAATTAATAAGTGCTCTTGCAGGAGGCAGATACACTTGCCGCACAGAGCCTGTTCCGTCACACATTTCAAACACTCGCACAGCGTGCTCTGGAAACCTTTTTAATCCACCGCAGGCTGTACTGGACTTAACGTTATTGGTTGTGGTAGGGTCAAAAGTGGGGGCTGAGCACTTGATTTCAAAAGGTCTTAAATACGTTTTACAACACGGGCCAAAAATCTTACTTGTTTTGTGTCTAAACACGGTTCATAGGGAGTTCATGTTACTGATGAATCAGGAGGAAAAAATATCAAAAGATGCTTATCTATGTAGAATGAGCTCATTGCTCCTTACCCAAGCGCAGGACACAGGCATGGTACCATTAGGTCACTTACAACTGCAGCCCTGTATATCCAACACAGGACAAGTGCGAGGTAAGCCTAGGAAAGCTGTTTCATACAGGAATAACTACACTACATGGGCAATTGCAAGAGCAACCATCAGTGGGCGCAGATGATGTGATACGCACTTGGGTGGACAGGGAAGACCGTCACGGAGGTCAATGCAGGAAACACAACGATGATGAATAAACTCTTGAAAACAGTGGCATAAGTTGGTGAGAGGCAGGTGCGGCATGTATTAGAGGTCGCGGTGCCATTGTCACTGGCAGAAAAAATAAATAAAAGTACTATTTTGACAGTACATTGATTAGCTAAGAGACACATGCGGGCATTCACTAAAGAAATATCACGGTATTATACAGCGTTCAGAACTAGACCAGGAAGCCAGAAAATGCACCACATGTATCAAAGAGCAACCTTTCTCTTCCTTATTCCACCTCTTGGTTGCCTTACTTAAGACTATTATTTTGCACCAACATTTTAGTGTCATTTGGTGCACTTTAGGTGGAATTTTCTAGACAAAACGGTCTATTAGGGAACTCACTTTTGTGGCCAGCGGTCTAGTCATTGATGCCTGTGTGTTATTTTGAGGGCACCCCAAATTTACACTGCTGTAGTACACTGATTACTTTACATTGTACCAAAGGGTCATATCTCCAGTGTTGTCCCATGAAAAGATATAATACAATATTTTTTAAAAAAGAGGGGCAGGTGTACTTACTTTTTTGAGATACTGCAGTTCTCCGATAACTCACTTAAACTACATTTATTGGCAAGTTGGACTGAAGTTACCAGCTTTCGAGACAGCTTAGATAAATTGCTAAAGGTGGGTCTTACACATTAGATAAATGTTGGCCAGAGGGGTCTGGCAAAATGTATGCACATCAGTGATAAATCGTAATGAATTATGTCTCAGTGTATACAGTTGTGATGTAGTAGGGATGAAGAGCTGTCACCCAACAGCTACTTTAAGGGTATGTTCACACTATGTATGGCGGCGCGTTTCGTGTGTTTCAGGAACTCGCACTAATACGCGCGTACTCCAGCGGGGAGGGGGCAGCCCGGCGGCCCCAGTGACATACATTACTCACGGCGCGTATTCGCCGCAAATAACTGACATGTCACTTATCTCCCCGCGCGTACAATACGATTGTATTGCACGAGCCGGGAGAGGAGGCGTAATCCATAGTTCTCTATGAGACTTGTGGATTACTGTTATTATGGGGTGCATTTCCCCGTGTATTAAGCGCAGTACTAAAGTTTACGGCCTGCCTAAAAAGAGGTTTTCCTGGGACTTTAAAACTGATGGTCTCCCTTCAGCACTGCTACTCTTCATTACTAAAGTCAACCTCAACCCCATACATTTGGTACCCATCTCTGGCCAGCTACAAAATGTATGGCACTGTGTCTTATAAGCAATAAAGAGGCCACAGTGCTCATAAAAGCACCATCAATAAGTTGACCGGTAAAGGTGCAATGAGTCAAGACACCCACTGATCTGATATTGATTCTATAACATATGGATAGGCCATCAATATTAAAGTCCCAGAATACCCCCTATAAAGGGGTTGTCTCACTACATTGATTCATCTTGTTTTCTTGGTTTCATTTTGAATTCAGGGCTGTGTTTTCTGGATTCCACTAGGCTGCAGTAGAAGCCAAGTCTGTAGCTATAGCAACCAGTGATGGCAGCCTATCAGGAGATATTGAACAGGTCTGTAGCTATAGTAACCAGTGATGGCAGCCTATCATGAGAGATTGAACATGTCTGTATGTCTAGCGACCTGAGGAGCTGATGCAGCCCATACATTAGGGGATATCTCAGAATAGGTAGGACACTGTTAATGGACATATATTGCAAAGTGACTTGTTTTTGCAAGATCTTGAACATAAAAATCAATCCTTGTATTGAGACTACCCTTTTAAGGCACTAAGTGGTACAAAAAAAACAGTCTTTTACAATAATTACATAGTATATACAAGGATGGCACAAAAATCTGTTTCAAAATTTTAAATCTTCAATCTACTCAATAAGCAAAAAGGCATTGCACATGTTCATTTCCTATGTCTATCAAAGGCTGAAAAAATACATTACTCCACCACTGCCTGGAAATAGTTAACGTGTGCAATTTTATAGTCTACTAGAGTAACATGAAGTTTATGCGAGCAAATAAAACATATTTAGTATCACACATTGGCCGTTAGCTGCAGTCCCTTTGATATGTGTGAAGGATTGCAGCTGGATATACTGCACTACTGTCATAAGGAAGGACTGTAGGCGAGCATCCACAGAAGATCTATGCTTGCATTTGTAAACTCTGCGTGAAAACAGCATGTTTCTTTTAGGTAGTTTATCAGTAGCCACTCAGAGCGCTGCTATGAACTAACAGTAGGGAAGTGACCAGGATTAATAGTGGTACTCAGCCCTGGGATTAGATGGTGTCTTGTTTCATGGGTTTTAGGCCATCTGTTCCTCCCTCCTGCATTTTACTTTTGCTAAACTATAAACGCACCTCCACCTCAGGGACCATAGAGAGGAATTAGAATTTTTCTGCTTCTCATTATCACAAGATTCAGTAACTCACTTCATTGTCAGGATAATCCCCTTTAACTTTTTTTTTTTTTTGCACTTGCACAGAATGCCAAAATGACAAATACAATCCCAGATGTGAGTAGACTGATGAGGTCTCCACCTTCTCTGCGGCGTTTGGTCTATACTGCCTGGGTCAGGGTGTCAGTCCTGACAGAACCCTGATGCCCACACCCTGTATGCATTCACTTTTGTTAGTAATTTGTTTAGCTGTCCACATACAACACTTCCACCATAATCCCCCTTGGCCATTTACATTACTTAGCTTGTCCTCCAGGTTTACAGACAGAGAATTCATTTCCTATTGTTCAAGTGCTGGAGCATTTTGATTTCTTTGTAAAAGTTAAAAAGCCCTTAGGGGCGCTTTAAACGGCCAGATTCTGCTGCTTATTATTGCAGGTAGTCATTTTTAATTTAATGTTTTATTTCCCCCTGGATCGTATGCAACCTTTTTTTCATTCTGGAGAAAAATGACAATCAAAGCTAAAATCGCTCAGCCTGACGGTGGAAATTAGGTATTTGGGTAGATTCCATTGACTGTGAACGGTTACGGAAAGCAGGTCTGCCAAAGTATTTGTAGATCAGTAAATTATGCCTGTTCATAATTGGATATAATATGGACCATGATGAACAGGTAATTGGCCATTAAGATGGCAAAGACATTGCTTTTTGGAAGACGAGTTAATGTTGTCTTTAAACTTTATTAGTTGAGAAACGTGCTGGAAAGTAGAACAAAAAAAGGATCTTTTTGTAACTTTAAAAAGATAATGGTCAAATTTAAAAAAAAGTGCATGTACAGATCAACCATAGTGTTAAAACCACCTCCCAAAACAGCTCTGAGCCGTCAAGACTATCGCCAAAAGTTGAAATCGGGCAGATTTTCTCTAAAATCTTGGTTCCGCGATGAAGAGATTATTTTTCTTAAAATCTGATCCATAATCGCCCATCGCGGATTCAAATCGCGCCATTTTCGGCTCTTCCTGTAATTTTGGTGGCCAGTCAATCAGCGCAGAGCACAGGGGCGGGTGAAGAGCGTCACCAGTGGGGTGTGTAGGGATCTCACTGGCTGCTGAAATCACCTGATTTCACATGAGCCCCGTAGCAGCTGCTACCGCTGTACCTGCTGTGGCTACGCCGTCCTCATCTTTTCGGTTGGCTATTGAACGGAATGGATTATTTAAGCCTGTGAATTTTTTTCTGTGACTCTTGTAGCCTAATTGTCTTGACTAAGCTGTAGCACCTATCTAGTTTACTGTTGTGGATGTTAATTCCAGTTTCACCTCACTTGTTTGGGTGTAAAAATGAACTTGGTGTTCCTCCCCCATAGACTTTAATGGGAATCGTAGATTAATCGCAATCTAAGATCGAACATTGGGAGATAATTCCACAAAATCTAGAATAGACTCAATTCAGATTATTGGCCGAATCGCTCATCACTAGTCAAGACATCTGAAGATGTCCGCTGCTACCTGGCACCAAACCGTTAGCAGCAGATCCTTTAAGACTTGAACGTTGTGAGGTGGGGCCTCCGTGTATTATACAGTTTTTTCCAAAATGTAACTGTGGCCATAGCAGCCGCTGTGGAGCCCTCAGATTAAGGGGGCATAATCAGGTGCAACAACATTGGGGCAGATTTATTAATGCCGTCAAATACTTAGTGTAAACCTAGACTGGTCAGTCTTAAAATGCACCAGATTTATCAAGTGTATAATAAATCTGACGCATGTTCAAACTGTCTAGTCTAACTTTACACCATTAATTCATTGACTTCATTTGCGTCATCATTTTTGCCACATTTTTATGTGGCACAAGGCGTTGCATGTTAAACTTACATCCCACAGATCCTCGATCAGGTTCAGATCCGGGGAATTTGGAGCGTAAGTTGACCTCTGTTCTTCAAACCATTCCTGAACGTTTTTTGCAGTAAAGAAGGGCGTGTTATTCCACTGAAAGTACTGTTATCATGAAGGTATTTACTTGGTGCACGCTACAGCAAGGTTTAAGTGATGTGTCACGGTAATAACCTTATAAATCCCAGGATCAGAGGTTTAAATCAGAATTTTGCCCACAGAATCACACGGCCTCGGCTGGCTTACCTTCTTCACCTAGTCTGGGGAGATAAAGGAGGAGGTCCAGGACAGCGAGGTAAGGTAAAAGGAGTTCTGGCTATTATTATTTAGGAACACCAATTCCTCCATAGGTATACAGAAGTTCAAGGATTCAGCATATTGAACTTTTAAAGGGAATGTGTCATCAAAAATGACTTATTGTTTAACTCACATTTTTATGTTCAACACATTTTTTAACAATTTTTGGTTAGTTTTTTTATTTTTATTTTCCATATCACTGTCAATATTTTTTTAATAATTCTTATGTCCTGCAGTTTTCACTTTGGCCACTAAGCCTAATAATTGTCTGACACTTCCTGTTCTGTACAGAAAGATTCTCAGTTGTCCATACCTCCCAACTTTTAGAGTTTGCAAAGAGGGACACATCAGGCCATGCCTCTAACCACAGCCCAAAAACATGACATCACACCAAGACACACCTCTTACCACGCCCCCACACATACATGCCACCTTTTTAGACAGTCAAAAAAGGTCACATTTTCAGGATTGCATTGTATCCAATGATGAAATATTTAGTAAATTGTTATGTTATATGCAGCGAGGAAGCAATCAGATACTTTTTACAGCAAGTTTATTGATGCAAATCTGTTTCCTAAATGAAAAAGAGGGACATTTATAGAGCTAAGAGGGACAGAGGGGCAAGGTATGGTTGTCTGCTCATTATCAGCACAAAGAGGGTCAAACTGATAGGAGACACCAGTGTGAATAGATAACACAGGATCCATAAGTCACAAGAGGAGATAGACACCCTTTCACCTCCCTGCACAGTGACTTCTTCCCAGGTCACAGGGAAACTCTCCCTAGAGAAACTCTCCTATAGAAGTGAATGGGACTGAGTCAGTCTTAAAGGGGTTTTGCCAAGAAGTGATTTCATCAACTAAACTGAACTTGAGCCTTGAGCCCTGAAAAGAGGTGCGTTGTGTTGCTGTGTTTAAAAAAATGTGCCTCCTCTGTGATGTCATAGTACCACCTCCCGTGCACGTTCCCGAGGCTCAGTCTCTATAGTTGACCAAACATTGTTTTGCTAAATCACAGAGAATAACTATTGTGCACAAGTTAATGGGTTTTGTTTTCTCCCACTTATCTGCTCAGGAGAGAAGATAAGCTGGCAGGCAGCAGCATCTTTCATTCCTTCACGAATGGCTACAGAGAGAGAAGGAGGGGTATGAGCAGTGAGCCAAGGGAGCGTCTGCATTTTTACTCTGATAATTACATTACAACCAGTGGATTCTCTATACAGGAAACAGACATTTTTCCCAGTCCCTTCAAAGCTCGTCCAAATGTTCCATGGCTGAGACCTGAAACTTTTGGTGGCAGAGAGGGGTGACATTGGTACCTGGTCTGTGACTACACAGCAAGCTGTGATACTCTGAGCGCTCTCAAGTCTATCATAGTCAGCAGTTACTTTTTCACAATTGATATTACAGTAGCTCTTCTTTGGGGAGTGTAAACCAGTAGGCTGCCTTCATTCCCATGTGCTTGTGTAAATGTATTGTAGTCATACAATCACTGTAACGTCATATGTATCCCAGGGTTAATTTATATGGGCTTCCTCATGTTTTCCTTTCACAAATGCTTTGCATGTATTAGAACATTCACAATTCAGCCGGTGTCCAGGCTTCTCCCTGCTATCCGGATTGGAGTAACAAAATCTGAAGGGATGTTGATTCCTGTACTGAACTTAAAGGGGTTTTTCCACCATAGACAATGCTAGCATATCGTGAGGATATGCCATCATTGTCTGATCGGTGCGGTTTTCCAGTTTGGGGGAACCCGCCCCTATTCGGGATCGGCCCCCAAAATTTGGTTTTGTGACTTCCATTTGTTCTTGGGAGCTCCGAGGAGCGAACACACCGCTTGGCTGTATCAAAAAATCCATAGAACAGAAGGAGAGGGATGGCAATCACAGTCCCTGTGTATTTAAAGGGGTTTTTTGCCCAATTTATCTTACTCCTGACCCCAGCTCGTGTGTATAAGGGGGGGTTTTGGAGATTTTTTTTAAATTCATATCATGGACCCTGAGGATGATATCCCCAGGCCTTTCCTCTCTGTAGTAAAAGAAGGTCCATTTATGTAAAGCATTGTAGTACTGAAGGTAAAGTTTTTGCCTCCGGGCATGGGGTCTTGGTTTTAAACCCCTGTAGGAAAAAAAATGTGTTTTTTTTTCTATTTTATCAATGTCAGACCTCTGAGGTTTCTTTTTTTATTTATTTGCACTTTTTGGCAAATTTAAAAGGAGTTCGAGGATGGGAGTAAATGACAGAAACCTGGGGTTTGAAAAATCAGTAGTATTGAAGGAGAGGTGATTCTGCATGTTGACAGGATGGGAGTTCGCCTGGTGTTCCTTGGAGCGAGTGTACCAATGGATCGTAAAGGAGAGCTAAACAAAAAGAGGGAAAAACCCTTTAAGGAAGCCTTTTGATTACTACCATGCTTGACGTCGTTGAAATGTCGCTGCTGTGTTGACCCCCAGTTGTGCCTCGGGGTTTTGGGTTTCCATGAGGCCCGATGGACTAAACAAAATTGGACAAAAATATGGATGTGAAGTGGTGTTTCCCTTTTAAAAAGTATGAGTTAAGCTAAAAGGCCCTGCTGTCTTACATGGTTGAATTACTATGGGCAACTGTAGTATTTTGTCGCAAAGATGCCATTTATTTTGCGCGCTTAGTAGGTAGAATGGTTGAATCTATAAAACCTGTTCTATGTGGGTGATGATTTGGCCCCTTTCTAGCCCCACTATGACAAATAGGTAGGTAAACCACTTTTAACTTGGTTGCCTGCCGCGAAATTTGCCCGTTTTGCCCCCCTCTGTCATAAAGTTAGAATCATGGTTTGTGGTGCGTGCCCCAAAATTGCCCCCCCGCCCCAGGCGCATTAAAAGTGCCCCCGGGCCCCTGATAATGGGCCAAATTTTTGGGTTCAAAAAAAAAGCTACAAAATTTGTTACTTATCTATAAAAAAAAAAAACCCTTTATTAATATTATGTTTAAAATATACCACGAGATAAAACTTACATATATCTAATTAATTTTGGAGTTCGCCTATTCTATATATCTAGAGAACACGGCTGCACCAGTTTTTGGGCTGAAAGGAAACCAACCTTCTAGCGCAGCCCTGTACACATATGTCGCTCTATGTGTTTATATGTGTAATACATTTCTTCCTCTTTACATGACTTGAGGTTTTTTGGTCTGATTTGTTTTACTATATTGTCTGAACATGGACCAGGATGATGTTCGGTTTCAGACCATTATGATGCTATTTCACTTAAGTTAGTGCAATTTTTTTCTATAAAACTTTCTACTGTATCTTGTGTGTGAATTTCTCAGGGTTTTTAAAATCTCTGCTTGCAGTCATTGAATGGAAACCCTTATTGTTTAGATAAAAAATTGCTGCCCTAAGCTTTTTTTGCCAAACCATTACATAAATGTAGACTGAGCTTCCTTTGCATCACCATCTGACAACTGTATGTATGACTTCATAGGTGGCAAAGTGATTTGTGTTTTTTCCTAAAATTATTTGACTCTGATTTTCCAATGGACCGCATAGCCTGTAAACCTCCATACAACTTTGTGGTCCTCTCCCTTAGAGGTACGAAGGAGCTCAAAATAAACAGAACGAAATTAAGCAGTGTCCTGTTCTACACTGTTCTAAGTTATCAAAACTTTTAAGACTAAGTAAGGGTTCATGTGCTTCCATATCCGTTATGATTCAGGACGGTAAAAAAAAAATAAAAATTGTATACTACAACCCACCCACCGCATGCAATCAGGTCTACGTATTAGTAGAATTTTTGTATGTCATTTTTTTTACTGGGAAGAAGCCAGCACTGAGCTGTTCCCGGGGGAAGTGGGAATGGGTCTTTTCCCCTTACTCTGACTGTTCACTGACATTTTGTAGATGTTGAAAAAATTTTTTAACATTGAATTAAGTTAGTAAAAATCATTGGAGTATAGTCAGAATATATTACGGAGTGAGAACGTAAGGTTTGTTTTTTAAGGATAAGTGATTTTGATTGTAAAAAAAAAGAGGATGAAAGTAGCAAAAAAGGAAAAAAATTTTCCCCTTTTTTCCATGAAAAAATGAAATAAAAAAATTAGACATATGTTTTTTGTGAATAGCATTGTTCTTAAGTTTACTTGTTTGGTTGGATACAACTGACAAAAAGAGTTGTCCAGGAGTATAATATTCAAGACAGAAACAGACAAGCGTTGTACAACATGACTTAAAGGGGTTTTGCCAGGAAGTGCCTTATCTGCTAAGAAGCAAAAGTAAACAAACCCCATGAGCTGAGGAGAGGAGAGAATGCCAGGCACAGAGCCATGATAAGGGGTCGTGTGAAAATGTTCCTCAAATAATCAACTTCAACTAGTGGTTCTGTTTAAAAAAGACAAAATATTTTACCGGTGCCTGAAGCCTTTTTCCCTCCCTTTTTTCAGATAAAAAGTGTGTCTGCGAAGCCCCGGCCCGCCTCCCGTCACTCCCTGGTCGTATCTAATGCGCTTTTAAATAACTAAGGGCAGGTAAGGCAGCCCGTGCTTCAGGTGCAATTTTTGTAAAACAAATTTTAGAAAAGTGTTAAATACCCTTTTGGGGATCTCCCTCAACATTAATTTTGTTTTGGGAAAACCCCTTTAAGCAAAACTGTATTGTAAAGACCATGGAACGGAGTTCAACAATTTTCAATACCTTTTGGACAGTAGCCTTTTTTCCAGGATGAACACATTGATAGCACAGTTGGTGCGGTTCTGAAACATAAGTGGGACAATCTCGAAATAAATTTATAAACTCAGATACACCACCGAGTTCTGTTCACATTTTTTTATTAGTATGGTTTCTCCCCTTTAATTTCAGAATCTTACTGTTTTATTGTAAATCTTTAAAGGAACCTAATGGGGACACTGTTGGTCCCCTAGTTTGATGTTCCATGTTATCTTTAACCCTTAAGCCCGGGCGCCTGGTGTTAATGACCAGAAATTTTTTTTGTTTTTGCCTCCTTGTGTTTCAAAAAGTTGTAACTTTTTTATTTTTTTAATGACCAGTTGTTTGGGCCCCGTTTTTTTCGGACAAGTTGCCTTTATGAGGGAAAATTTAAGTTCACTTATAATAATTGCAGTATTTTTTTTTTTTACACCCTCACATTTCACACTTAACTTTTTAATTAATTTACGGTTTTTTACGTGGTGGATATC